>JAURVB010003428.1:0-15955 GCA_033002965.1 Piper betle
AGGATGGAGGAGTAGGGCGTCCTCCTCCTAGCAGCAGCAGCAAGGATGGAGGCAATGGCAGGAACAAGCAAGGATGGAGGCAATGGCAGCAACAAGCAAGGATGGAGGAGTAGGGCGTCCTCCTCCTAGCAGCAACATCAACCTTCAATGGCGACCTTAATTGCAGCAGGGTGGATTTCAGCAACTCCTTTAATCAGCAAGACAGCAACGTGACATTTCCTTCCCCTTGCTTCTTCTCCAATGGCAGCAACAAGCAAGGATGGAGGAGTAGGGCGTCCTCCTCCTAGCAGCAGCAGCAAGGATGGAGGCAATGGCAGCAACAAGCAAGGATGGAGGCAATGGCAGCAACAAGCAAGGATGGAGGAGTAGGGCGTCCTCCTCCTAGCAGCAGCAGCTTGGGCGTGGAACACCGTTTCCAGCCCCTCCCCTTTCAACCTGCAATGGCGTCCTTCTTTATAGTAAGCGAACAGCAACTTCGTCTTCCTCAATGCAATAAGTTTGTGACTTTGTCTTCTCCAATGCAATACTTCGTCTTCTCAATGCAATACTTCGTCTTCTCAATGCAATACTTCGTCTTCTCAATGCAATAAGTTTGTGACTTTGTCTTCTCCAATTCGTCTTCTTCAATCTCGTGGACCCCTTTCCCTCCTTCCGAATAAATCTCACGTATCTTATTTCTATTAAATTAGGCATAACCACGGGTTCAACCACGACTGGCTGGGTTAACCGTCATGATTGAGCCGAGGGGTGCGGTGAAAAATTTGGACGAACAGCCGTATAATCATTTGAAATGTTGTACTTTCCCTCGTTGGCAGCCCTGGTCGGTCTGAGCCCAGATTCGACCACCATGCTCTACAATGCAATCGGGGTCAAGGAATTGACTCAGTTTGACATGGGGCCGCACCTTTAAAATTACTATGTGTGTGTCCTTATAATTTTTTGAAATGTTATATTGTCCGTATAATTATTTGGACTATTGTATTGTCTGTATAGTTATTTTAAATGTTATATTTTCCCAAACTGCTATAATTATATGAAATGTTGTATTTTCCCAAATTACTAGCCTTTGTCCGCACAAATCTCAAAATGAGCTGGAGACGATTTTTAACCTTAAAATGAATTGGGGGACCATGACTAATCTCAAAATAAATTGGGAGACCATCTAATTTCAAAATGAGCTGGGAGACGTTTTCTAATCTAAGAGTGAGCTGGGAGACAATTTTTAATCTCAGATTGAACTGGGAGACCATGACTAACCTCAAAATGAATTGGGGGACCACCTAATCTCAAAATGAGCTGGGAGACGATTTTTAACCTCAAAATGAATTGGGGGACCATGACTAATCTCAAAATAAATTGGGCGACCACCTAATCTTAAAATGAGCTGGGAGACAATTTTTAATCTCAGATTGAATAGAGAGACCATGACTAAACTCAAAATGAATTGGGGGACCACCTAATCTCAGAATGAGCTATGAGACGATTTTTAACCTCAAAATGAATTTGGGGACCATGACTAATCTCAAAATGAATTGGGAGACCACCTAATTTCAGAATGAGCTGGGAAACGTTTTCTAATCTCAGAATGAGCTGGGAGACAATTTTTAATCTCAAATTGAACTAGGAGACCATGACTAACCTCAAAATGAATTGGGGGACCACCTAATCTCAGAATGAGCTGGGAGACAATTTTCTAATCTTAGAATGAACTGGGAGACCATGACTAACCTCAAAATGAATTGGGGGACCACCTAATCTCAGAATGAGCTGGGGACAATTTTCTAATCTCAAAATGACCTGAAGGATAATTACTCTTTACTTGTGTAATAATAATAATAATAACGAGTGAAATGATAATAGGGATTATATTGACTTGTTTCATTTAATTATGCGGCTTAGTGGTTTTATGACTAACGCAGAATTGCCTCCGCAGGTGAGCAGCTTTGGACTAAAGAATAGAAGTGTGGTTAGTGGTTCTTTTACCAACCTAGGTATGGTGAATTGATAATAAAGTTGGATTTTCTTATTATTCTCTTGTGTTATAAATGTAGCTATGGGAAATGGTCTGAGACTGTGGGACAACTATTTTATATTTGAGAGAACATGATTTATTGTTATGATTCATATTATATGTTGCGAGACATTTTTGCTATATTTCAATTCATGTTCTGGAATGTTATATCTACGTTACCTATATTTTTAAGTAACACCCGGTCCGGTTCGGGCGGGTCGTTACAGTTTCTATCAGTGCTAACTGGCCCTCAGAGCGTAATCAATGATCTTGTGCCTTATCTCTGATAGAATCCGGTCAATTATTAGATCTCATAGGCAATAGTGATCTCGTAGTCAATGGTGGTCAATTATTAGATCCAAATCTAGTATAAGATGAGATCTTATACCCATTATACCACTGCTAGCACTACAATATTCCCTGCTCACATCTAACTAGGGAAGCACTCCCTGCTCCATACATGGCATGTCAGCTCAACTAAGGTCAATGCCACATATTTCTAATCAAATCCTGAATACACTATTATCCAAACAAGTTATGAAGAAAAATCTCCATGTAAGGAAAATATACAGAAACATACCTGCCAGCTAGACTTGGAGTACTCTTTGCACACACATCACCTATAAAAGTATTATACATCTTAATAGGCCGAGAGTGGCTCTGATACCAATTCTGTAACACCACAAATCCGGTCCACGACTCGTGATCCGAACCGGCATGTTACAGGCCCCGGTTAGGTCGGCTAACCCGTACCCAACTCGTGCGGATCTAATCTCGGTATCTTAAGATGAAGATATGACTCATCATGCATGGATAAATGCTCAAAATCCTAACATGATACTACATGGATGTCATGCAAGGTAATTCATACAAAATTAATAAAAATTCTAAAATACAACGAACAGAAGTCTCCCCTAAAAGTGCAATTAGGGTCCACCCTGTCAAAATAATATATACAGGTATATATGCATATATCAACAATTTCATTAACACACAATCTAATATACTGTAAACTCATTCCAGAACTGGGGTCTCAACCCACAACGCTTCCACTGCACACTCTATTCATGTTTCACATTCTACCATGTCTTAACATTTAATCACGTCACATCATCATGTCTCAAGCATTTAATCACACCATTCACTATATAATAACATCATAAACACAATATAATCACTCAATCGACTGACATGTGTGCAAGCAACAACAGTGCTCCTTCGTCCAAGCTAGCACCTCCAACTCGTGATTATTACCTACATATAGTATAAAACACGTCAGTAACAAGTGTTGGTGGTCCAGAAAATAAAATAACTATAACAAGCTGGCTATGCGAGCAAACTCTCATATGAATGAAAACATCATATACTCCACGTGAACACTCTGAAGGGCACTACTGAGGAGCCACTGGGCTGCAGACCCGGTAGCATCCCGAACATACTGATCTTCTGCTGCTTATGCGGCTCTCGGCATTTTCTTACTTCACTTTCTGGTCTCAAATCCTAAGCCCTCTCCTTACCTCCATATTTCTCCTGGCCTTGAGCACGAAGGCCGAGTACTCTCAGGCAGTCGCCTTTAGTACCCTTTGAACCACAAGTCCGGACATGCGCTGTACTAAATAGTACTCGTAAACCTCCACGTTCTCCGGGTGTGAGGAACTCAAACGCGGAGTTGTCAGGATCCCTCGGGAATGGAACAGTCCGCTGGCACTAATCCAGAGCCCGCTTTGACTGTCACGGCATCCGCTCATGGTACGTGCAGTCGGTTTCTCCATCTCTCGTCTCACTGAAAACGCGAAAACTACATATATATAGGGCTGGGTAGGGATTTATATAATAGGCCCGAAGGCAACTTGTGGTGGATCTTGTTTTCGAAATCATCCTCGAGGGGTTATTAATCCAGAAATCTGTTCGGCTAGATGGCCCGAGTTAAGTGGGATCCGATAAAACGCCACTTAACCCGTCCTGCAAATAATAAAATAAACATACAATAGAAAAGAACGTAAAACATAGACGAGTCCTAAACGGACCTGGTAGAAGCTCCAAGCGTGTCATCGCGCCTACGTGGCGAGCTCCTACTCCGTACCTACACATCAAAACTAAATACCAATCGCCCGCTAACTAAATGATGCATCAAACTCAATGAATATCACACACAATTTAATCATCAACATCCAGCAACAGTTAAATAATCATAAATGTAAATAATTCTAACTCATCCTATTCATACCAATTTTATTGTGTTTTTCAAGGTTACGTCCTGATCACTTATCATGCTGAGACTCGATCTACCTCATTAGATCACTTAACCTTCATTCTCAATTAATTGCATCATGCAATCATCATTTCATTCATAGTCATACATTTATCCTAACAACTAACCAATTCTAGCATGCTATGCTAACAATCATCATCAATTTTAAATAATCAAATCGGAGGTAATTATACCTCACGTCGTCAGCAATCGGTGACGGCTAGGGTTCCGTCGCGTGTCTCGGAGCTCAAATTCAGTGCTCTTCGGCATCCAAAATTCAATCGGGTTCGACTGGGTGAGCTCCGCAGAATGATCCGGTGAATTCTAGACAATTTCGGTTTTCTGGCGGGTTTCAGCGGTTTTCCAGCAACTTCAGACGGTCTTCCGGCGACAATCGCCGGTGGCGTCTACTGGCTGGAAAGCAATGGTATTGGGTACCATTGGAACCAGCTCGGCGAGCCCGACATGTCTACGGCGTCGACATGGTCGGCGGAGGTGGCGCCTCACCAGAAAATGGCTAAAACAGAGGGTCGGTGGTGGGTGACTAAATCCGGCCGGCCTGGGCGGCGACGGCCTCCACTCCGGTCAGGAAAGGTCGCTGGGTGGTCGAGGGTGCCGAGGCGACCACTCGATCACGGCGGCAACGGTCGCCGGCAGCAGAATCGGTGACGCGACCGCAGCGCTAGGCGCGGCGATTCCGGCATCGTGGAGGTTGGGCGACGGCCAGGACTAGTCGGGGCGGCATGGCGACTGCTACGGCGAGGCCTAGCGGCACCGATTGGTGGCCAAGGTGGCGTCGGCATGCACAGTGGGTAGCGCGCGGCAAGGGTTTGGGGAAGAAGAATGGAAAGGTCGGGGAGAGGAAGAAAAGGGCTGGTGGCAAACTTGTAATTATTACTTGACTCGTCTTTGGCTCGAGTCAAGAATAATAATTAAGTCGTTGTAAATCCTAAAGAAAATTCCATAAAAATCGGGAAAAATCCCATAAAATCAAACAAACACCAAAACATCATAATGATATGCCATAGAACTATCAACCCACCCTAAACTGCCCGTAACGCGTCCTAACGTGGTAAACGGACTAATACTAATTTTACGATCCACTATATAAAATAAAAAAAGTAACTGGCATACTTTCATATATCTGATAACTCATTCTATTCTACTGTGTTCATGATGTTATCATCATATACTTGGGTACGCAGGACCCTCATAGCTCATACACGCGACTGGCGTCGGCTCAGTACATGTGTTTTGAAACTAACTCGACTCAAAAATAACGATCGAAGCCGACCGGTTCTGAATCTAAAACCCTGACTCGAATCGTGAGTTTTACACTTTCCATATCCGTAATGGTAAATTTGACAAGTTTTTTTATTATAGTGCATGCACCTATGTACTTAATTACACCATCAAGTGATCTAAGTGGAAGTCTAACATTATTAGTTGTCCCATGGTCAAGTTTTGACCTACGGTTAGATTCGGTCATTGGATGTGGGCGGGTTTGTCTACTTAAGACATCTATTAATAGGTTTAAGGGTAGATTAGTCCATGGACTTTATTTGGGAGTAGGTTCTATCGTGAGTAGAAGGCCTATCTCTCTATTTGTTGGGGATTGTGTGAGGAGTTGTGTGGTGGAAAGTTTTAGGCTTTTTCACAGAAGGCGAGGTTAGTAATCTCAACTAAACATCTTAATAGTATAGAATCATGCATCATGACTATGTTTCATGTTTTGTTTAATGTTCTATCCTATCTACATGTGTAGTTTTCATTTTCCATGCTTATAGAACTTGTTAAGACAATCTTTTAGATATTAATTTATAATTAGAATCGTCTGTAAATAACTTTTACATGTTGTTTTTAATGATTTAACTAAGATTCTAGAATCAAGTTATTGAAAAGGAATGAGTTTAGAACATGTTCACTATTGTTTTGCTTGTTTTCTCTAAATTAAAAATCATGAAAAATTAGGTTAAATCATGTTTAATTAGAATTTTGCAACAAACTTTGGTTTAATCTTTAGAGAGTATGAAAATCTTGTTTTTGTTTGATAAAAATCAGATTTTAATTGAATGAAATAAAGAAATTCAGATAGAAGGCCTAGCACTAGTGCCGCAGCATTGGCCAACAGCACCACAACACTGGGGATAGACAAGAAGAAGAAGCACAATGTTGTGCCGCAACCTTCATAATTGAGGCATATTGTGCCACAGCCTTCATTAATTGCTTATTGCATGATGAGCGCCACAAATTTGACCTTCTCGGTTGTCAGTGCCACAACACTCACTTAACTTAAAAGGTGAACACGAGGCCTAGCGTAGCAGGACTCAAAGCCATGGTAGTTGGTGCCATGGCACTCGTGCCTAACTTGACTTTTTGAGGTTTATTTGATAAAGATGATCTATGTATGTTATGCTAATGTTTACATAATCACTCTCTGATGTTTGTATGATGATGTTAACATATTATTAATAATTGTAATGGGTTGTATGAAAACATAAGCATCATGCTTGTCATGTCATATCATATAGGCATGGATAGACTAGTCTAGATTGTAATACATTTTAATTATATCATCCAGAGGGAGTAGTAGTTCAGGTAGCTGAGATTGAGAGCTCGTCAACAAGTTGATCAGATCGAGGAGTTTGGTGATTCATTGTTCTATGTGATCACTTGTGGCTTACAATGTGGGTTTTGTGGCTAGGTACCACTCTTCTCTATGAGTGTAGATGTAAAGCTCACCAACGCACCTAGGTGAAAATTTTACTAGAAGAGGCCAAGAGCTTAGGCATCCATGTGCACACGTACACCAGTGGTCTATAGCTAGTATCAAAGTCTTCTTAACATGTTGTATTTTTAAGTGATTAAGGCATGATCCTAGGGATCAAAAGGTAATAAGTAGTCCAATTTTTTTAGTGAAGTTGACCTAGGTTGATAAAGGAACTAAGCTAATTTTCACGTAGTTTTCATAAATCTCCAGGTACCAATCTCTAGAGGTCACAAAGGCAAAGGACTTAGTTGATTTTCTAGTTATTTACCAAGACTAACTAGTTGGTTGAAATAATATTGAAAAAATATTTTCTAATTTAATGTAATTAACTTAGTATTATGGTTTTCCAGAAGCCTTGGCTAGAAACTACATGACTAACTAGATAGTTACAAGGGTGGAATTTAACTAAGTTACATATTATATTTGTGCTAATTAAATTGTTATATTGGTTCATGATAATGATTAATGTTTACATATTATCTTTAATCGATGATTACTCGAGTTTTATCACGTTTAATCAATCAAATTTACTCTCATTTTCTTATGTATTGTTTACTACATATGTAACTAGTAGACTCAATACCTTATATGAGATACTAAGCCGACATGTTTGCACGTAGACAAGTGTCGTAGCTTAGGATTGACGAGAATGAGACTCTTAGCATTAGGTTTTGTTATATTTTATTGCATTAGTTTTTTAGTGAACCTTACTAAGATGGTTATTATATTAGTAGTATATTTTATGAGGATAAAGAATTATGTATTAGTGCTATTGTTAAAACATGATAGATTGGCTTATAATACTGTTATTATTCCTCTTGTTCATATGATACATGTTATAATTCTTGAGCTGTGCCATAAATATGTTATGCTTGCACATTAGTAAATGATGTATGTAACAACCTTAATAGGGTTTATGCATGTTTGAATTGAGGGAATTACAAAGTTTTAGGCTCTTGCCCACGAGATTGATTTCCTCCCCATCCAAAATTAGGGTGATTCCTCCATGGTGGTGTGTGTATGAATAGGGGTTGTTCTAACTCCTATTTAAATTGCCAAGATAATTAAGTGACTCTACATGCAAGGGACATTAATCCCAAGAATGATCACTTCCACAAAATTCACAAGAAGATTTGATGGTCTAAAGTGATGTGTGAATATCATTCCCATGTTCATTTTAATTTTTCAATTGTCCTCCCTTGAGCTGCCGTTGTCCATGGTGAAGTGGCCAATCAATGGTTATGCTTCTCCCAAATGTGTGGCTACATCCTCTTTTTCTTCATCAGTTTCTTGAATCTATAGTAGTAGAATCTTTGTAGTGGATGCCTTGGCTCTCTTGGTCTTACTCTTTTATGCTCCTGCTTGTGCCTTGGCATCATTTTGTTCATCATTCTTCTCCTTTCCTTTAACCTATGAGGTACTTGCAAACAAAGAACTTTTGACGGTGAACACACCAAAGATATTGATTTTTGTTGCCTCATATGTTCTTTCCGTAAACATGTTCTACTAATGCTGAAAATTCAAGAAAGTCACTAGCTGCTTTTGCATGTCCTTGATCACCTTGAGTACGTCTAAAATTTCTGCCCAATTTTTTGGCCTCCAATCCGTGGTGTGTCAGATGATGTCTAAGTAAATATGGCTAGCCCTATCTTGATCTTTTCTTCATTCTTCCACACCAGCATTAGCATAATTTCGTGATCATGGCCAGGAACCAAAGACCCTTCCAAGGCTTCACAGAGTTAATCATGTTGTTTTAGATGATCAAACCAGCACCACCTTCCTCTGCTCAATCATTGCATATAGCATAATGACTTAGTCCAACATGATATGGGAGGTATATGTGGTGGGGATCAATATACATTATATAAGCTCGAACAAAGGTGTCCATCTTTTTTGAAGTGCCTGAGCATTGAAGTTCAGATTTTGGTTGTTCCTTCCCGTGGCCCAAATTACTTCCATGTCAGATTGACATAGCTTCCTCACTAATTCTAGATGATTCCTCCAACTAGGGTTGTAAGCATTAGAAAGTGGATTACTTTGATTTTGGTTCAAGTTTTCATAATATTTGACTAACTCTAGATGAAAAGGGCAGTGCCCTATACCATGAGCATCGCCTCACCAATCACAATTGCATGACTTGTCCAATCTATGCACTTGCTTGGGACTGAACTTTTAAACTTTGCACATGTTTACTCAATGCTAAAACTTTGGCAAATAGGGCAATGAAGACATCCATTCAGAGAATTTCAAGTGTAAGCTTCTTCACAGTTTTGTTGTTTGCATTGTTGATTTTAAACTAATTTTGGACCACTTGCCCTGCATTGATATCGAATTCTATGCCAAGGCCTACTTTCTTTCTTTCCTGTTTCTTTAGCACGTCCGAATAGAAGGTAATCTATTTTGAGATCTTGCATACACTACCTAAAAATAGAAAAATAGAAAACAAAGGTTAGTTGACTAACTATATGAAACACTTAAAGCAATAAGTAAGGAAAATAAAATAATCTCTGACAATGGCACAAAAACAAGTTGTGCAATTTCAATGCATTCCTCAAGTGCACACATCAAACAAGTAATATAGTGATGAGTAAAAGATCATCAAACAAGTAATATAGTGATGAGTAGGAGATCATTCCCACAAGAATTTGGTATTTTCGCCTTATTGTTTACTCCAAGTGATTGAACTAACTATCTAACTATAGCAATGATAAAAATAGAAATCTCAAACGAAAGAAGCACAAAGAGTCAAGATCTAAACTATCCTCATAAGGAATCGAGGCAGGGGCATAAAACTGGTAACAACAAATATCTAATATGCTAATATAGATATTTTGTAAATCAAAATAATAATATTCTTTAATCAAATGATATACCTAAAATGTTAAATTTTACTTAGTTAACAAGCAATATAACTTTATTACATTTATTAAATTACAGCATGATTATAGTTGATATCCAAAGAAAATAAAATTGATTGTAAATGGTTGCCGCTACATATTACAGCCTACCGCCACCCTTGCCTCATTCCACATACCTATGCGGACAAGAAAAGATTGGTGCATTACTAACAGTCTCCTATGCAGATATTTACAACTTTAGTATATATCTACTAAGAGAATGCAAAAGTTAGCTACTTTCTTGAAGCATTAAGAACTGCAATGAAATAATTAACTCGCAACCATTCTTAATGAGATAAAGAGTAACAAAGCTATATCATATATTAATTAAGATCCACTGTTCATTCTAGATCAATACAGTTCACCCCCATTAATGAGTTAAACATCATCATTAACCACAACAAGAAAAACAACACAAGTAGATGAAGAAGAATAGAGATAATCCAAATCTAGATCGTTGAGGCCATAGACAGATCTTTTCTCTAGATGTGCTTGCTTCTTTGTAGCTTGATTCCATGACTCCTTAAACTGTTAGAACCTCTCATTCAAACCATAAGATAGTAAAAATTCAAGCCTCTAAAGTATGGAAGGAGGAGAATTAGGTGAAGGGAGCCCTCTTTCTCTTGTGGGAGAAGATACATTTATATAACAAGTTTAATGTAGGTAACTTTCTGGGAACCTTCCTAGCATCTTTCATGAAGCTTCCTCATTGTAAAAGTGTGTGGAGTGTTGTCGAAGTGATAATTGCACACATGTGTGGACCAATTCTAACTTGTGCAACAAGGTGCTTAACCTGTTGATTAACCTCCGGTTTTAGTGGGAGTAGGAAGGATTAATCTACCTAAACGATCACTAGCATGTGTGTTGTCCCCATCAAGTAAATTCGTTGGAGAAGGTGCGCTTTGGCGACCAATATGGATGCTTCCTAGCACCTTTCTAAAAACTTTGTTGTTGTGCACTGTAAAGACCGTGGGAAAAAAACCCATTTAATATATTCGACCCAGGCGGGGAAGGATCGAATGTTATAGAATTAATATTAATTATATTATATTCTCTACTCGGTTAAGTCTACCCAGTTAAATATTTTATTGTTTACCCAGTTACCCGGTTAAAGAAATAAAATACGGGTGTTGGTGTGTTTCCACAAACCCTAGCCATCATTTCATTTTATAAAGGACATCCTCCACCCTAGCCTTCATTCGCATTCTCTTCTCCTCTTGCTTGCCGGCGTGTCTTCTTCCTTGCTAAGGTATTCTTCCTATCTCCACTTCTTAATTTTCTTGCATGCATAATTTAATTTAATAATAAGCTTTATAATCGTGAGGATTAAAGTTTAAAATCAACAAGAAAGAAACTAAACAAAAATTAAACTTTAATTCGGCCGACGAGTCCACTGTTTCACGCGAGATGGGAAGCACAGGCAAGGTCGCCGGGAATCGGAGGCGAGGATCGTTCCGACGTCGGAAGATGATCCCACTCTCTTCGTCGATCAGTGTAGGGTTGATCTCACGTGTGTGGATGTCGACCTAGGGTAGTAAATGGCCAAAAATAAAGATGACGGCAAAAACAAGGGCGACGGCGATGGGGGAAGAAATCCGGCCGTCCTAGGTGGCGACGGGTTCCAATATGGCCGGAGAAGGTAGATAGGTGGTCGAGGGTGTCAAGGCGAGCACCCAATTGAGGCGCTGATTCTCGCCGGCGGTGGAATCGCCGGCGCGAGCACGCCGCTAGGTAGGCGATGCAGGTGTCGCCGCGGGTGGAAGATGGCCGGAGTTGGCCAGGGCTACACCAAAACGGCATAGCAGGGCTGGTCGACGACGATTGACGGCGGCCGGCGGTGGTCGGCTGCAGCAGCGGCTAGAGGGCGCCTAGAGTCGGGAACAGAGCATGCCGGAGAAGATGAAGGAAAAAATTACCTTGGGTGTGGCAAACTTGAAAATAATGCTTGACTCAACACAGGTCGAGTTAAATAATAATACCAACTCGTAAATAACACCTGACTCGATACCGACTGGAGTTAAAAATAATTCGAACTCGTAATAAATCTTTAAAAATAATTATTTTAATAGGTTATGGGTTAAAGTTACTAAGCTAATTAATTATTAGACAAAGTTGACATGGACATAAGTAATAAAAATACGGAAATGATAAATAGTCGATAATAAATCGACGTAATTCAAGCGATTAAATTAAATCGGAAAGTTATAAGTAATTAATAAAATAAAGATTTTACCTTTACCATATTAAATTTAATATTAGTTGAATAAAGTGATTATTTTAATAACGAGTCAGTAATGTAGAAAATTGGTTATTAAACTATAGTCGGGTAGCAATTACTAGCGTCGACCCTAAGAGAATAATCAAAATAAATAAAGTTTGAAACCTTATTGAGTCGAATAATTTAAAATAATTGTATTAATAATATTTTTTAATAATACAAATTATGTTAAATAATTTAATTGAAGAACTTAATTAATTAAATTGATGTAAATAATAGTAGTGATAAAAAATTATAACTGTCAACTAGATCATCAAGATCGGGGTTAAATAATTATCACCGCAAAAGAAAGTTAAATACTTGTTTACTAGTAATAATTATTTTATCAATTGTTAAGTATTAATTACGATTTAGATAATTAATTTAAAATGTGAAGTAGGACTTCAATGATTATGACACCAGAATAATTAGTTATCTCCCTAGAATTGTTGATAATTTAATATTTAATATTTTTGAAAATGATATATATATTAGATATTTAGTTGCATGCATTCCTACTCGAATAAAATTATACTTATGAATAATTTTATATTCTCGTTCGATTACGATTATTGGTCGCAGATGCGAGTTCAAAATATCCATGTCCGTATAATCATTTAAAATATGGTACATTCCCTTGTTAGCAGCCCTGGTCGGCCTGAGCCCAGATTCGACCACCATGCGCTGAAACACAATCGGGGTCAAGGAATTGACTCAGTCCGACACGGGGCCGCACCTTTAAAATTACTATGTGTGTTACTATGTGTCTGCTTATAATTAATTGAAATGTTTTATTGTCCGTATAATTATTTAAAATGTTGTACTTTCCCTTGTTGGCAGCCCTAGTCGGCCTGAGTCCAGATTCGACCACCATGCACTGCAACACAATTGGGGTCAACGAATTGACTCATTCCGACATGGGGCCGCACCTTTAAAATTACAATCTGTGTTATTATGTGTGTGCTTATAATTAATTGAAATGTTATATTGTCCGTATAATTATTTGGAATGTTGTATTGTCCGTATAATTATTTTAAATGTTATAATTTCCCAAACTGGTATAACTATATGAAATGTTGTATTTTCCCAAATTAGTAGCCTTTGTCAGCACTAATCCCAGAATGAGCTGGGAGACGATTTTTAACCTTAAAAATAATTGGGGGACCATCACTATTCTCAAAATGAATTGGGAGACCACCTAATCTCAAAATTTGCTGGGAGACGTTTTCTAATCTCAGAATGAGTTGGGAGACAATTTCTAATCTCAGAATGAACTGGGAGACCATGACTAATCTCAAAATGAATTAGGAGACCACCTAATCTCAGAATGAGCTGGGAGACAATTTCTAATCTCAGAATGAACTGGGAGACCATGACTAATCTCAAAATGAATTGGGAGACCACCTAATCTCAGAATGAGATGGGAGACAATTTTCTAACCTCAAGAATGAATCTAGAGGAGGACCATGACTAATCTCAAAATGAATTGGGAGACCACCTAATCTCAGAATGAGCTGGGAGACATTTTCTAATCTCAAATGAGCTGGAGTCGACTCTTACTAATCTCAGAATGACCTGAGAGACAAATTACTAATCTCAGAATGACCTAAGTGATAATTACTAAAAGACTTGTGTAATAATAATAATAATAACGGGTGAAATGATAATAGAGATTATATTGACTTGTTTCATTTAATTATGTGGCTTAGTGGTTTTATCACTAACGCGGAATTGCCTCCGCAGGTGAGCAGCTTTGGGACTAAAGAATAGAAGTGTGGTTGGTGGTTCTTTTACCAACCTAGGTATGGTGAATCGATAATAAAGTTGGACTTCCTTATTATTCTCTTGTGTTATAAATGTGGGACAGTTATGGGAGATTTTACGAGAACATGATTTATTGTTAGGATGCATATTATATGTTGCGAGACTTATTTGCTGTATTTCAATTCATGTTCTAGAATGTTACATCTACATTACCTATATTTTTAAGTAACACCCGGTCCAGTTCGGGCGGGTCGTTACAGGTGGTATCAGAGCACGGTTTCCCACAAGCTCACATTTTATGACTCAAGTACCTTGTTGAAAAGTCCAATAATTATCTTTTCCCACTGTGTTGTGTTATTAATTAACAAATTCATTTGCTACAAATAAACCTAAGTCATAACTGAAAAAAAATAAATACTAATGAACCATGATGGTTCGACGTTTCAGATGGTAGGCACTCGTAGACAGTCAAACCGAGCTACTTCGCCAAATGCGAACACCGAGAATGTATTGGCTCAGATCCTGACGGCCATACAGGGACTGGCGTAGGCTTTCGAAAATACAAATTCTGTGGTTCAGAATATTGTTTAGCGGTTACCAGGAGTGGTAGCAGGGAATGGAGCCTCAAACTCGGCAGTGGGTCCCAGAATCACCCCAGATGGTGGTCAGAGGAGTGCCCAAGGGTGGGCAGGGTTAGCAGACCCGGGCGAGCAAGGGGAGCGTCCAAACCCAGTGCCACCGGTAGTCCGACAAGTGGTGCCGCCAGCGGTTGATGATAGTGACCGCTACACTGTGGAAAAAATTTAGAAAGAATAGAGCTGAGGTATTTATTGGAGGGATCGATCCAATGAAGGCGGAGAGCTGGATTGACATTACCGAAAAAGCGTTTAGAGCTCTGTCTGTGCCCCACCGCCATCAAGTGAGATTGGCAACATGCATGCTTCAAGAGGAAGCATCTTACTGGTGGAAATCCATGGAGAAAACCACTTTCCATCGACGTGAGATTTCCTCCATCGCGTGGGCGGAATTTGTAGCAGCTTTCAATGGACAATATTTTCCAGAGCCCGTTGTCCAGAAGAAAGCACTGGCGTTCGCCAATTTGGTTCAGGGGAGGATTCAGTCCAGGAATATGTGTATTCCCAGACGAACTTCCAGGGTTACCTCCTAAGCGGCAGTGGAGTTTGCCATTGACCTAGCACCTGGAGTGACACCAATTTCTAAAGCACCAGTCTTGACACTGCCAAATGGTAATGAAGGATTCGTAGTCTTCAGCGATGCGTCTTTGTTGGGTTTAGGATGCGTCCTTATGCAAGAAGGTAAGGTGGTGGCCTATGCCTCTCGTCAATTGAAGATTCATGAGCAAAATTATGCAACCCATGACTTGGAACTGGCAGCAGTGGTTTTGCCCTGAAGATTTGGAGACACTACTTGTATGGAGCCCAGCTCAAAGTCTTCACTGACCACTAGAGTTTGAAGTATATCTTCACCCAGAATGACCTTAACCTTCGACAGAGGCGGTGGATAGAATATTTGAAGGACTACGACTTCCAAATCTTATACCATCCAGGGAAAGCGAATGTGGTAGCCGACGCGTTGAGTCGGAAGGGCAAAGTGGACAAAAGTCAGCAGCTAGCTAGACTTTGGGCCATGTCAGCAGAAGTGGTAGCTATCAACCCGGTGGAGCAACTAACAGGCTTACTGGCAAATTTGGTTGTTTCCAATGATTTAGTTGATCGTGTTAAGCTAGCACAAATGGGTGATGAGGAGCTGAATAAAATGTTGGACAAGATTCCTGACATTGTAGCTGATTCAAATAGTGTGATCAGATTTAGAGGAAGGTTGTGTGTACCCAAGGATAATGCACTGAGGCGGAATATTTTGGAGGAGGCTCATCGCTCAAAGTTCTCGATACACCCTGGAGTTACTAAAATGTATCAGGATTTAAAGCGAACCTACTGGTGGATTGGGATGAAGAGGGATGTTGTGGATTTTGTCTCTAAGTGTC
>JAURVB010003430.1:0-56307 GCA_033002965.1 Piper betle
CCCACGATTCGAGTTAGGGTTTTATATTCAGAACCGGTCGGGTCGACCGTTATTTTTCGAGTTGAGTCAGTTTCAGGACACGTGTACCGAGCCGACGTCGGTCGCGTGTTTGAGCTATGAGGGTGATGCGTACCCAAGTATATGGTGATGCGTACCCAAGTATATGATGATAACGGAAAACCACCGGAAGTCGCCGGAAAACCGCCAGTAGCTGCCGGAAAACCGCCAGAAAATCGGAATTTCTGGAATTCGCCGGAATTCACCGGATCTTCCGCGGGGCTCACCCAGTGGAGCCCGATCGAGCTTCGGACGCCGATGAGCGCCGAATTTGAGCTCCGAGACGCGCGACGGAACCCTAGCCGTCGCCGATTGCCGACGACGTGAGGTATAATTACCTCCGATTGATTTATTTAAAATTGATGATAATTGTTAGCATAGCATGCTAGGGTTGATTAATTATCATGATGAATATCAGAGTATGAATGAAGTTACATGATGTGATTGATAGTGCATGGAGGATAAGTAGTCTAGTGAGATAAGTAAATATGAGCATGTTAATCGAGTATGACGTAGCTTAGAAAAACAGTATAAAATTGGTATGAATAGGATGACGTAGAATTATTTTTACATTATGATTACTTGATTGTTGATGGATGTTATTCGTATTGTGTGATGTTTGTTGAGTTTGATGCATCATTTAGTTAGCGGGCGTTAGTATCTAGTTTTGATGTGTAGGTACGAAGTAGGAGCTCGCCGCCTAGGCGCGATGACACGCTTGGAGCTTCCACCAGGTCCGTTTAGGACTCGTCTTGTTTTACGCTTTTCTATTGTATGTTTATGTTATTATTTGCAGGACGGGTTAAGTGGTGTTTTATTGGATCCCACTTAACTCGGGTCATTTAACCGAATATTTTCCGGATTAATAACCCCTCGAGGATGAGATCCCTCGAGGATGATTTCGAAAACAAGATCCACCACAAGTTGCCTTCGGGCCTATTATATGAATCCCTTCCCAGGCCTATATATATAGTTTTATCGAGTTTTCAGTGAGACGAGAGATGGAGAAACCGACTGCACGTACCATGCAGAGGATGCCGTGACAGTCAAAGCGGGCTCTGGATTAGTGCCAGCGGACTGTTCCATTCCCGAGGGATCCTGACAACTCCGCGTTTGAGTTCCTCACACCCGGAGAACGTGGAGGTTTACGGGTACTGTTTAGTACAGCGCATGTCCGGACTTGTGGTTCAAAGGGTACTAAAGGCGACTGCCTGAGAGTACTCGGCCTTCGTGCTCAAGGCCAGGAGAAATATGGAGGTAAGGAGAGGGCTTAGGATAAAGTTTCACGAGAAGTACTGAAAAAGAAGTGCTGAGAGTAGCACAGTACCAGCAGCAGTAAGTTCGGGATGCTACCGGGTCTGCAGCCCAGTGGCTCCTCAGTAGTGCCCTTCAGAGTGTTCTTGAGGAAGTATATGGTTTTCTTTCATATGAGAGTTTGCTCTCATAGCCAGCTTATTATAGTTATTTTATTTTCCGGACCAGTAACACTTGTTACTGACGTGTTTTTATACTATATGTAGGTAATAATCACGAGTTGGAGGAGCCAGCTTGGACGAAGGAGCAATGAGGTCTTGTACACACACATGTTAGATTTCTGAATGTTTAATTTTGTGTTATTATGTTATTATATTGTGAATGACATGTTCAAATGCATGAGACATGATAGAATGTGAAATGATCAGAGTAGCGCAGCAAAAGTGTGATGGGTTAGGACCCAAAGTTCAGAGAATGATGAATATAATAGATTAGAAGTATGTGTGAATGCTATCGTTGCTATACGTATATATGTTTGAATATACGTTTTTGACAGGGTGGCCCCTAATTACATTTTTAGGGGAAATTCTGTCCCTTTTATTTTATAATTTTTACTAATTTTGATTGTAATTGTGTTAGTGTGAAGTTTAGGTTGCATGTCATCCATGTAGTATCATGTTAGGGTTTTATGAATTTATCCATGCATGACAAGTCGTATCTACATCTTAAGACGCCGAGATTGGATCCGTATGAGTTAGGTTCAGGTTAGCCAACCTAACCGGGGCCCCGTAACATGCCGGTTCGGTTCACGAGCGTGAACCGGATTTGGGGTGTTACACGTAGGTCACAATATCATTTGGATTAGTGAGAGAGTTGTTCTATTACCGAGAGATCCTAATATCTCTATGTATTGAACTTCTTCACACTTGGAGAGGCATGAAGTAGATGGGTATTGTTGTGTACAACACATGTCTAGACTTAGGGTATTAAAAGGTACTAAAGGTGACTATCAGAGAGTACTCACCTATTGTGCTCTTGGCCAAGAGTTATATAGAAGTTTGGAGAGGGCTTACGATATGTATTTTTTTCCTAGAGTGAGACTAGTTATTATCAAGAGAGGCATTTGCCAAGAGTGACACAATGCCAATTTAGTTTAGGATGCTATTGAGTCTGTAGCTTGATGGCTCCTCAGTAAATATTTTTTGAGTGTTCCAATGGAGATTATATACGATTTTTATTTTCTTGTGGAAATCAGTTTCTACTTGTTAGTTTATATTAGTTATTTTTTAGACCAGTAACATTCATTATTGATATTTATCTCATTATATATGTAGGTCTTATGTTCCTACGTGTCGGGTTGGCTTTGATGGAAAAATAGATTGATGCTACACACACTTGAGTTAGGCACATCTGTTGTTTTCTTTCATATTTTTATCTATACTTTATGTATTTTTATGTATATTTAATAATGTCTCTCATTCTCAATACGCTCATAGGGTTTTTTCGATCTAATTATTGTTTGAGTCTTACAGATTAATTGATTTAAATATGACTTGACTCGATTGTAACAGTTTCGATTTGATTCTTAGGTGAACTAAAATTGAAGTGTTACAAAGTGTCCAAGCCAAATACCTCATTTTTAAAGCAAGATATCTCACACTCTCCCTCACACCAAAGGAGTTTATAATTAGCTCAATCTTGCTTGAGCAACCTCACATAGAAGTAACCATGGGGGTACACAATCAGACTACCTAAGAAAATAAAATAATAGGTAAAGGAACGACTTTACCAATTACAATTATCCATCCTGGTTCACAATCAAACTACCTAGCACAAATCGGTTCTTCCAAATTTGATCCAGAAAGGTTCGCAATCACGACAAAAGGTATTAAAAAACAAAAGGTATTCAAAAACATCCTTCAAGGTCCTATTTTCAGACTTTTATAATCTTTCCAAAATAGTCACCGTTGACATTTGTTGATTTTACTTCGACGAATGGGTATCACAGTTGATGAATGCTAACCAAACGTTCATTTAAAATTAGCCTAACCACCGAGCGAAAGTGACCACGCTCCCCGGTGGAGCTGTTCGGCGACACCAGCTGCTGTTGTTCAAGCCGTCGGCCTTCCTCGACCACGACTTCGACTCCGACGCCTACATCACCGACCTGCGCTCCTTCGTCCCGCTTGACACTCCGATCCCACCTCTCCTCCCTCCACCGCGACCTCCTCGACCTCATCAACCGCAACTACGCCGACTTCGTCCGCCTCTCCACCAAGCTCGTAGACGTCGACGCCGCCGTCGCTCGCTCCTCGAGCTCCGCGGAAAGATCGCCCTCTTCCGCGCCGCCGTCGAGGCCTCCCTCGCCGCCCTCAACGACGGGCTCAGGCAGCGCGCCTCCGCCGCCGCCGCCCGTGAGGCGGTCGAGCTGTTGCTCGACATCTTCCATGTGTTCTCCAAGGTCTGTGCATCGTGTACATTCAATTCAATTCTAGGGTTTCTTTCAATTCCTGGAAAAATTATGTCTGCCTTGGAGAATGTTCATTTTTTTTGGTTTGATTATTCTATAATTTTGATTATTTCATGTCGTCTCCACAGTGATTATATACATTAGATCCTAGGGTTTCTATTAATTCTTGGGAACATCAAATTTGCGTACTCTAGAATTTGATAATTCCATGTTGTTTCAATGTTATATGTATTCAATTGATTTTACCTTGTGTTAATAATAATTGATGTGAAATTCTGTGACTTATTGTCCGGTATCGTCAATCAGTAAGAATGTATATATATTTTTTGGTTTTGATATTCTTAAACTTCTTATTTCATTATATCCTGGAGTTTTTATCAATTCTTGGAAACATCATATTTGCGTCTAAAAAATGTACATATTTTGTTTGTCGATTCTAGAATTTGATAATTCCTTGTTGTTTCTGTGTTATATGCATTCAATTGATATTACCTTGTGTTAATAATTGATGTGAGAATCGGTCTCTCTTCTCCTGTTTTGTCAAGTGGTACCTTTTTTCGTGGTTTAAAGAATATACACTTTTTTGGTTTCGATATTCTTAAATCTCGTTTCAATCTATATATATATATATATATATATATATATATATATATATAACAATTAAATTGATAGGTTACTTAAATGTATTTCTTTTTTTATCAATTCTGCAAATGAGCCTTTCATTTATTGGGTCCTAATTTTAGTGCCATTATACTCCTTCAATTCTCGGGTTCCTTACATGTTTTTTGATTAGCATCTATCTGTTCTTGAATTCACTTATGGGGCTGAATTTGGGTTACTTGATAATGTTCAAGCACAAAGATATTTTATTTAGGTCGAATGATATCTGTGACTTTATGTGTTCTAATTTGTCAATTTTTTGTGTATTTGTACCTTGTTGTCCAGAAAATGTGTAGTTTTGGACTGAATGATTCTCTACTTTAATTTTTTGCTAGATATTGTGTACTGTTTGCTTTTGAAAATGTGTCATTTTGTGAATTCTACATTCTCTGATCTTGCTTCTTTTGAAATACTTGTTCTCAGATTGAGAAACTTATCAAAGAATTACCCAGTGTGCCTGCTGATTCTTCCCTGACGTATGGTACATTTAATGGGAAAACATTAGGAAATAATGAATCCTTATCCCAGATGGATGGAATTAAGCTCAGGGAAACGCAAAGCATGCTATTGGAAAGAATTGCTAGTGAGATGAACCGACTGAAGTTTTATATTGCCCATGGGGAGGTCTGTATCTTTTATTTTTTTATTTTTCATGCCTTTTCTGTCTACAATATTTATTAGTGCCTTCGTTTTGGAGAATAAAATGATTTTAGAACTAAATATAATGGACTATGAATAGTTTTTTATTCTAGCTTGAAGTTAAAAAAACTCTGATCAGGTGTTTTCTTTATATACTAATCATTTAATCATATTATTTTTGTCTGAGTTCATTTCGATAGAGTGAATTTTGATTTCACCATCAATTATTTTGGGACACGTCAAATGATAACTTGAGTTTACTTACCTACGAAAATTCATATTCTTTTAATTTCTCGTGTTAGTTAATGCAAAACTACATGTGCATCTCTGATCTTTGCTCAATGGTTATGGCTGTTCAGAATCTCCCTTTTATTGTCAACATGGAGCCACGGATCAAAACTGCTAGTTCCGTCTCGCATGAAAGCTTGCACCAATGTTTAGTAGCTTCTTTGGAGCATTGGGACATGAGTGCCACATCTAATTGCTTGCGTGCTTATGCAGCCATTAATGATACTGTAGGTGTTGAAGAAATCTTCTGTGAAACCGTAGTATCTTCAACAGTTCAAAAAATTATTTCAGGAGGCTCACCAGAGGTATCTGTTGGAACCTCATTTGATGAGCTTGAGAATGATTACCGGCAGATGATGCAGTTTGTTGATAGGGACTGCAAATTTGTATTAGAAATTTCATCTTCATGTGTGATTTTGTTGTATGTGGTTTTTGTAGTTTACATAGTATGATCAGTTTTAGATTTATTTATTTATTTTTTGAAAACCGAACATAATGGCTGCTTCTGAAGTTAAATTGAGGACGTAATGCTTGGAATTTAATATACTACTAGATTCATATAATGATGGGTTGTTGCCCAAGCAACTTTTACCAAGAGTATGAATCATTGTTTTGTTTTACTTTTCGGTTCTGATCTTCCTGTCAGTCACCTGCACTGTAAAAAATGTTTTTGAAACTATGCGTTTATTATCTACTAATCTTCAAATTGTCTTGTTGTTATATTTATATTTATATTTTAAGAAAATGTTACATATTCAGATTAGTATGATATGATTCAGCAAACTCAGGCCTGCACGTTTTTGACTTCTTGGGCAACTCCATACTTAAGGAAGTCCTCCTAACAATTCAGAAAAGAAAGCCATGAGCTCTATCACCTGGCAAGCTGTCTTTGTTTTTGAAAATTTTCAAATCAAGCTTATCATTCTTGGCTTATCTTGAAGGTAATAACAGTCTTGGAAAATTTTTAATGTCATTTGACTTTCTTTCATACTGTTCTGTGTATATATGTATGGCTGAGATATTCAAAGGGGATTCATTACTCCGTCAAGGTTGTTGCACATCTAGATCTGCTGTTTTGAAATTTCGATCGGAGGCTGCCTATACTGATTGAAGCAATGGAATGTTGGGGTTTATTTTTCACTAAGGCTGTAAATTTGTTTTTCCAATTTAGCAATTTATCAGCTGCTTTCAAGACATTACCTTTGTAAATGCTTAATTTATCGTCAGATTTCAGGAGATTGCCGGATCATTCGATTCTGCAATTATGGCTTCCAATCTCTCCCTAATATCGTCTATGGAGCCAACTAATGGGGATTTTCGGTGGAGTTAACATTAAAGCATCATGCTAGATAGCTTCAAATCCTGCTGGAAAGAAGTTCTTTTTCTTACTTTGACAAGTTTTTACGATTAGCTTTACAACTGCTTTCAAGGTGCACACTAAATTTTTCTTTTTTCTAAAAAAAAGAGAAAAGGAGCCTGTGCATATAATGATGTTTCTTCTTTTTTTGACAGGTACACTATGTGGTTGCCTTCTGGTGTAGCTGCACGAAAAGCAGGTATTGCCAGTTCAAGCTCAAGCTCGGAATGGGCCATTTCTGCAAGTCCGGAGGATTTTGTTTATGAGTTGTGATTTTAATTTCTTGTTTATAATAAATCACGGTCTCTTGATGTTTACTTTTAGAAGAGGAGAAATTATTGAACAATTGACAATGCATAAGCTCTCACAATTGCAAAGAAATGTTCGATGGGTTAATTTTTCTTTAGAAGAGATGCATGAAGGTGCACTTATGTTGAGGCAGGCTGTTAATTCATCGGTTGCCACTGTTGGTGGGATATTGAAAAGTTAATGACTTGGGGCTTTGATACAGCAAGCTGATATCGTACCACAGTATTTTTCTATAGTTTGTGTTATTAGAAATTATAGTTCCATGATTAAGATAGAATTGTAACTCTTAGCATCAAATGGTTGTATAAGCCCTTGTTATCTACAACACTAATTCTGAACATTGTTGAGATACCTGGGTTCCCCCACTTCTTTTCTGGTTTTTTGTGGGAAACCTGGGATCACCACATGAGGGACTCCGATACTGACATTAGGCATTGTAATTCCATGATGAGGCTATAATATTAATTTTTAGGATCAGATGAGGCTGTATAATCTCCTTCTGTAATCTAGAACATTAACTTTGAATGTTAATGAGCTCCCTTCTACAATCTTGTCGAGATTCCTCTCTTCTTCTCCTGGAATTTTGTGGAAAATCTAGAATCACTGCTTGTTGATCAGCTTCTCCGACCACCAGCACCACTGATTTATTCTTCTTTTCCACCTTACCATTAAACACACCTAGTTTGGGATTGTTTCATGTCGGTTTCAAAGCCATTGATTTTGCACACTTTAAGTTTAGAGCAGCGACCTTTCTTGCCATGGTTTTGTTTAAGGAATGTTTGCTTGAAATGCTGTCCACCACGAAGCCTACTTAAGACTACTTGAGTGGAAGTTTCAATGTGTGAGCTGCAATGGAAGTTGCTTTAGAAGGCGCATCCCTCATCTGGGAGGTTCCCATCTGTTTGTAGGAAGAGGTTCCAAACCCCTATAGAGTAGCTGGGCCACGTCCCTTCTCCCATCTGTTTCTCAATTCGCTAACTCAACTCCATGCTGGAGTAGGGTTCAACCTCATTAAAAATGGGCTATGAGTAGTATTAGGCATTTAAATATTGGATGGTCTGTCCGTCATATTCGTTACTAGAATTGATTTTGAATACCTTGCTGCAAATCATTTTAATTTTTTTCTATGGTCAAAACATTTGCAGGTCTTGCATGATATTGATTGTTTGACAGCTGAGATAAATAGTAACTATCTTAATCATGTTTTGGGACTTCTTGCTTCTTGTCCTCTTGATTGTTTGACAGCTGAGATAAATAGTAACTATCTTAATCATGTTTTGGGACTTCTTGCTTCTTGTCCTCGTAAAGTGCAAGAGTTGGTGAAACTGAGTGTTGAACAAGGGGTAAAATTGCTAAAGGATGTTATATCGACCATAATGGATACTATCATTGATGGACTTGCTAAACTTCTGATAAGGTACAATATTTGGATGATTATTTTCTTAGAAAAAAACTCGAGAATAACATTTAAGAGAGAAAAAATAATAATGAAGAACAGAGATAATACTCCGCAATCAAAACTATATTAACAATGAATATTTGGGCCATATTTATTAGTGAAAGTTGGCAATCCTAAACTAGGTATTTTTCTCAAGCGTCATCATAATAAATAGTTCTGAATATTCTTGCAGTCAAATCCCATCAATACACATCATAGTTTCATCACAAAAACTAGTAAACATCAGATATTCTTATTGAATCTGTTCATTGCTTTACCTGAATTTTATTTCATGCATTTCTCTTGTTCAATTGGTAGAATTTGAGACAGCTAAAAGGAGTATCATCAACATACAGGATGACGAACAAACCTATTCCTGTGAGGCATTCACCCTATGTATCAAACATTTTAAGACCCGTCAAGGTATGTATTTATACCTTGCTAAACATTTCCACTTGTTTATTTTTTAAACCAAGTCAAGGTTTAGTTTACTTTGTGTGACTTTGTAGTGGGATACCTTCAGCCTGTTCTCCTGTGCATGGAACGTTGTGCTAATGAATTTGTACAGAATGCAAATTGCTATCCTGATTATATTAATAATTATGCTTTCCTTTGCTTCTATTTCCAATTTTTTGTGAATTTACATCTTGAGGCTATCTTCCCGATTTACTGGATAAATCTAGACAGATTACGGGTGGAATTGAGGCTATCCAATTATTATTTTTTATGAGACTGAAACATGGTTGTCAGGTTTTATAATCAGAAAACGAACTGATTGATGAGTTCTGATACTACAGATGCTGGTTGTCAAGTTTCATTAAAATAGAACATGATAACTGTCTTGTTCTTTGCAGCAAAAGATGGACAAGCTAGTTAAGACTTGATAACTTATTTCATAGGTTTCTAGCGTGGAATGAAATGACAGCTTTTGTGAGCTAGGTTGGACATGGGGCTTTCTTCACAAAACTAGTCCACATTATTTGCGAGATGTGAGATCCCTCAACTTAGTCCCACATCTAATACCTACTGGAAGAAGATCCTGTTTATAAGTGGGAATGGACTATAGATCTTTAATTTTCGGGGTACCCATTTTAAAGAAATGACTTGGCCCATTACGTTGCACTTTGGGCCGGGTCGTTACAAATGGTATCAGAGCCGACCTGGTTCTATGTTAGATGGTGGGCTGGATTAGAAACGTTGGCTAGGGTGCCGGTCACGGGCTAGAAAGGTCGTGGGCTGGGGCTGCAACGGGCCAAGAATAGGCATTTCGGGGAGGAAATTCCCTAAGGTGAGTGGATTATGAGATCCCTCAACTTAGTCCCACATCTAATACCTTGGGAATGGACTATAGATCTTTAACTTTCGGGGTACCCATTTTAAAGAAATGACTTAGGCCCATTACGTTGCACTTTGGGCCGGGTCATGTTACACGAGACATAGGTTTCTTCGCAAAACTAGTCCACATCATTTGCGAGACTTAGGTTTAAGTATAGATTATGTTAGTTAGATAGTATAGATTATGTTAGTTAGATGTGGTTTTGGTGAGATATGACTGGATTAAATGGTGTTGGCCTTGCTGATAGTGACTACTCGCAATCTCTTGAATAAAGCGGGAGTCAAACTCCGAACCTCCAGGACTATCATTTGCTCCAGGTATCACAGTTTTTAAGTCATTGTAAGGTTGTATCAAACAGTCGTTAGTTGGAACCCTTCGGGCCCCCCAAAAGGGACTTTAAACAACCAAAGAAAAACTCGCAAGAAGTGTCACGGGTGCACTCTCTTAATCCAAAAGTTAACTTAGAATAAGGCTTTCCCATTAGCCTATATACAAGTCGCCAATAACCTCTACGACCGATGTGGGACAAACCCAACAACTCCCCTTCACACATCGGCATCTGACACACTCCCCCTCCTTTTCAAATCATCAGGTGGAACCCATGAAGGAAACAACAACAATCGGTGTAGACAAACCCGGCTCGAACTTGACTCTGATACCACTTGTTGGGCCCTTTGGGCCCGTACCGTACCCAAGCTCCGAAACCACTGTTGGACCCTTCAGGCCCCCAAAAGGGACTTTAAACAACCAAAGGAAAACTCGCAATAGGTGTCACGGGCCTCTCTTAATCCAAAAGTTAACTTAAGGAATAAGGCTTTTCCATTAGCCTATATACAAGTCGCCAACAACCTCTACGACCGATGTGGGACAAACCCAACAGTACTGTCCTTGACCAACATGAGTATAATCAATCAGCTGATAAGATCTTCATGCAGCTATTTCTTGGCGTACAGGTACCTGTCGAAATATGCATGTTGGTTTTAGAACGATTGCGGAACTGTAGGTAGTATATAACTTTTTAATACTCTGGTTGCGAGGAGTAATGGCGTAAACTTGCGGCAATTGGGATAAAGGCCAAGGTTGTACTTCCATTCCGTTCTTTGTGGGAAGGCCTTGCACCTCAGGACTGTCAGGCTGCAATCATTTTTTAACGGAGATCATGCTTCATTCACTGAATGTTATTCAATTTTGTTCATAGTTCTGGTGGCCGTGTAGTTTTTTAACTTTGAAGGGAGTTCATCATGTTTGAAGAGTAAATTATCAGTTTTTATCATCTCACCTTTTTCTGTTGGAGGGGGTGCCGTGATAGTTTCTGCTGTGAATTCCATCTGAGCCAAGCAAATGACAAAGTGTGAATTGCGTCAAGTTTCTAGTTATTCAAAGCTATCTACTTTTGAACTTTGATTCGAGCTCAATTGAGTTGAACAATGATTTAATTTGAGTTTGATCGAGGTAGATCATACTCGCAGGGTACAAGTATGGATGAACATATGACTCAAAGCTCGAAGGTATTGGAGGGAAAATGAAAGACTAGTTATAATTCGATGGTTCAGATTGGACGAGGACATCCAGATCACCGTGCCCTTGATCCTTCACCTAATTCAAACATTTTTAGCCGACATAGCAAACTATTCGATGCGTAGGTGGAGTTAGCAGAGTAAGGGTGTGTAGGGGTGCTAATTAACCGTTCTAACTATTGTTCAGCTTGATCTTCTACTCTAGTTTGAATCAAGCAAGTATGAGCACCCTTTTATTTGGCTCTACTTGACTTGAAGCTAGATGTAGTATGTTAGATATGGTAGCTTACATGTTTTATGTACCATCATTTACCCAAAGTGTAGAAAAAATGATAAAAAATAAAATCATGTCATAATAGCGATCTTTTTGTTCATAAATAATTTTTTTCATGGATAATTTATTTGAGGTTGAATTATTTAATCTTTTATACCTACTTTTTTTGTTAAATATATAAATATATAGACAAATAAAGTTCACTGAACTGAATTCTTTTCAATCACAACTCAATTTGAATCTTATTGAGTTATACTGGAATGTAGACATAAATGATTCAAGTTTGAGCATAGTTGGCCATTTGATTTGACTCGTTTAATATAGGTATACTGACTTGTGAGGCTTAGTTGTTAGGCTTGGGGCTAGGGTTACTAATTAAGCGAGCCAGCTCATGAGCATTTAACGTTTGGCTTGGTTTAACTCGACTCGAAATTCGACATTTAAATGTTTGAGCTCAAACTCAACTCTCTCGAATCTTAAGAGCTGACCTTGAGCAAGGTCGTGTTTGACTTGACTTGACTCGGTTATAACTCGAACTCGACTCGTAGTTCGACTCGAACTCGACTCGATAAAATAATATAATAATATAATTTTTATATTATATCTTTTATATATATATATATATATATATAATATAATAACAAAGAAGTGAGATAGTTGAGATGGTAAGTATTCAAGTTGATGACCTCAACGTTGTGGGTTTAATCTACATTGATAGCATTTTTTTAAGTGAGGTACTTTTAACTTTTAATTGAGCCGGTTTCGATCTCATGAACGAGTTGGGTTCGAGCTCGGAAAAATTAAATAGTTTAAGTCTATTCGAGCCGAATTCGAACATAAGTCGAGCTCGGCTTACTCGTTTGATTAGCACCCCCTACTTGGGGTGGGTTGAACTTGCAAAGAGGAAAAGAAAAATAGGGGTTCTTTCCACTAGCATGTTGTTAGCGGAAACTCTCTCGGTTAGAGTATAATGACGATATTCATATAACGATAATGGATGAGTTAACTAGAAATATTGACTTGTGACGACATTGTAGCGACCACCCAATCAGGCCCTGGGCCAGGAGTTACAAAAGGACATCAAACAACAATGGATGAGTTAACTAGAAATAAAGTAAGTTCCTTAAACTGATGTTATTAATTAGAATATTAGGTTCTCTACCAAAGGAAAAAAGTGGTAATTATGCAAAATTAGTTACCGGGCAGAAAAATAGGTTATTTAAGCAAAAAGGAATTCGTTCAACCATACTAAGCAGACAAGTAAACAAAAATCTGATTCCTAATCCAAATTATTAAAACAATCCCAAGAAAGAAAACAATTTTACCTCTATGAAATTAAACCAAATAACAAAAATAAATAAACATATATAAGTCCATAATAGAGTCTGCCGACTATTCCCCTTCAAACCCACAAACACAACCGTTAAAGTGTGCACTTGTGCTGGCAATTTTGTAGTAGTGATAAAGATATTAAATAATAAGATTACACTTAATATAAATAAACTAACATAAATGAACACAATATTGTTCAGTTTACATCGACTCTCGGTCTAACAAGAGTGGTCTCCTTATTAGAGATCTACCATTAATAATCACTCAATGTTACCCGACCTGAGCTACGAACAGTAAGTCTATTATTTTATACACGTAATTAAGTACTGTCTATCATCTAGTATAAGTGATATAATGTGTTTTGCATCTAAATTCTCAATTGGCCAATTACATTCTATACATACATCTTACCAAAAATATTGAACTCCCGATTAAAATAATTTGGCATTGCTATTTAAGTTTTTTTATTAAAATAATCAATAACTGATAACAAATTTCAAATTTTCCTATTATTTTATACACGTAATTAAGTACTGTCTATCATCAATTGTTTGATATTTTGATATTCAGAATTTATCCTTAGCATTACTAAAACTCCCAAATAAATTAATTTGAGAACTAAATTTTCAAAACAGTTAATCTACTCATTAATATATACATATATCCATACTATAAAAATAAGTATTAGCACACAAAAGAACAAATGCTACATTTTAAGATAGAGAACATATGGAAACCAACGTAACTCCATGCATAAATAATAGACAACTAATCCAATATAAACCATTTAATAAAGATAAATTACAAGATATAAATATTTATACTTAAACAAATCAAGTATATCATCTTTACTAGATTAGCTTAATTACAGATTAGTCATGTATGATTTTTTCAACTTATCCGATAATAATCCACTAGCCCGGTCTAAACTCTCATTCTATCTCAACCAAACCCACAAATCAAATTTAGAAAAATTATCTCAACAAACTAATCCCTTGCTTATCCACTCCTTTACCTAAGACTCCAACGTGAATAAACCCCACTACGACCAGCCAATCTCAACCTGTTCGACCTCCACGTCCATGACCTGGTCGAGGCTAAAAGCACCCCTCAATACCCAAATCCAACTCGGGGTTTACAAATTTGAAGTTATATAACTTAGAAAATGAAACTCAAAATTGTCAAAAATAAGGTTTTGTGGTGTAAAACTCAAATCTTGAATGAGCAAGACCTAACGTTGATTCGAGACATGCGTGTGAAAATACGTGTATGTGGTTACACATATATGTAAGTGTACATGTACTTTGATAAGATATATTTATTAATACCTGTAACCTCCTCTCCAAGTTTCCAACTTCCTGGCTACCCAAAGTCATTGTGGCCCGGATCCTATCGGGCTCTATCAAGAGGCAAACTTGATTTGCCATTGGACACAATCAACTTGATTTATTTGAGAATTTTTTGATAATTTTTAGGTAAAATTAAAATAAAATCTCAAATATAACCGAAAATCTTTCCAAAATCGGATTTGCACATTAGATATGCCAAACATAAAAGAATATTCTTGGACATTTATAATTAGATACTCCCATGTTCTTTATAAATATAACTTTTTATTCTCATTTTTCACTTGCAGACTAGAAGCTCTCTGAGAGGTCAGGATAAAAATTAGTAGACTTTGAGAGACAACTCAAATTAAGTCTATCCTCCAAATCATCGGTGTATTTTTTTGTGTTAGTTAAGTCAAGAGGCTAACCTAGCCTGGTTGAGTCCATGTGCTCTCTTGGCTTGGTTTAGCCCCCTTGCTAGCCTAGTCTGATTGAGTCCATGTGCTAGCCCGGCTTGGTCTAGCCTCCTTGCTAGCATAAGCTAGCCTAGTCTGGTTGAGTCCATGTACTCGTCCGGCTCGGTCCAACCTCCTTGCTAGCCTAGTTGGTTGAATCCATGTGCTTGTCTGGTTCGGTTCAACCCACTTGCTAGTATGGTTGAGTCTATGTGCTCACCCAACTTAGTTCAATTGGCTTAGTGGAGTTACAGACTTGCTTCACCTTGTTGAGTTGAATAGTTTGCTGGCTTAGTTAGTCAGTTTAACTTTGACTCGACTAGCCCGAATTGATTAAACAACTTTTTTGTGCTTATTGGTCAAGTCTGTATTTACTAGAGAGAATATTTAAACAAAGTTGGCACACACTACGTTTATTAAAAGTGAAAATACTCATTTAAGTAACTACACTTGCTAAATTGTATTTATTTTTAAATAACAAATTTGAAGTCCAAAACCTAAACCTCATATTGCAATGGAGTGAAGGAAAGATTTTTTGTAATTAAGAGTTTCTTTGTAAACTTTTTTACCTCAAAGCAATTATCAATGAAAAGTTGAATTTGTGTCATTTTTCTGTGCAAATTTCACACTTAGTAGTTAATTTAATTGTGATATTACTTAGTGACAAGTGCACCTTGGTGTAACCTCAAACTCTAGTATTTGCTTCGCATAAGCCCTCAACGAGCACGACAACAACCACCATTTTTATTTTTCAAGTTTGTGCAAAAGGCTAGATGCGCGCCACAATTTTGTGCGAACATTTGGCAAGCCCACTAGAGAGCTACTAAAAGTTTGCAGTGTTACTAAAATTATCGATATTTTTAATTACGGCTCCAATTATTAGATCCATGGCTGCTAGGGGACCTAATCCCTCTGAAGGTACTTCCCAACAAGATGTCTTTTCTCCACCCATGCAATGTCCGGGTTCGATCCTGCCACTTTGACTGAAGTTCTTATATCTCAACAAGTGCCTAGCAAGCAAGTTGATACTCCACTTCGACATAATTTTGATTACATCAATCGGCTTGAGGAAACTATGAGACATACTCATGATCTGAGTGACCAAGCACTCAATGTTCTCCAAACGCCACGCTGTTTATTTGAAAATGCAATGGGTGTAAAACCCGTAACTATAGTCAGAGTTTTAAATTAGCGAACCAGTCTATTTAGCAATTGGTTCGAGTCGAGTTAGTTTTATGATCATGTGCTAAGTCGATGGCCAGTCGTGCGTTATGAGCGATGAGGGTCAAGTGTACCAAGTAATGATGATAACGTCAGAAAGATGATGAGAAATGAGTTATCAAAGTATATGATAGTATGCAATTATTTTTTTATGTATTTGATCGTAGAATTATTTTTAGGCCGAATAACACATTAGGACACGTTATAGAGTAGTTTGGGTGAGTTATTAGTTATAGAACATGTCATTATGATGTTATGGTGTATATTATATTTTATGAGATTATTTTCCAATTTTTAGATTTTTATTAGAATTTATTATGAGGTAGTTAATTATTTTTGACTCAAGTAGGAGTCGTGTCTACTTATATTCATGAAATTGCCACCAAACCCCCTTCACGACCCTTTCTCCCGATCCACCTCGATGCTGCCACCATCCTCACCGTTGATGCCCCTTCGACTGTAGCACCGCCGTCAATCGACGCTGCCGACCACCGCTGAGTTGCCATCGCGAAGCTTGTCCCAACCTTCTCGGCCACCACCCGATCCTCCACGACGCATGGGAGCTGCACTAGCGCCATGACCCACATGATTTGCCACCGCCTGCACCACCTTCCGCTACTGATCCTGTGACCATTTCCCCTACCTAGGGCCGCCGTGAGGTTGGCAAAGGCCAATCAGAAGAGCGACCGTGCCTCGGCCGACTCAACACCACCGCCGGCGATCATGGCTGTTGTTGTCGCCCTCACCACCACCACCATTAGGTTGAGCTTGCTGAGACAGATGCCCACCCATAGCCCTGATTGCCTAGCTGGAAAACTGTTGGAAGGCCACCGGAAAACTTCCAAAAACCAGATTCGCTGAAATTATGCCTAGATCTTCGCTGAACTTTGGACCAGCCGGGTGTTGAATTCAAGTCTTGAGGTACGCGACAAACCTTAGCCATTGCCGATTGTCAACGACACGAGGTATAATTAACTTCGACTTAATTACTTAAAAGTGATAATTATTAGCATTGCATGCTATGATTGATTGATTGATGTGTTAAATATTTTTATTGTAAATAAAGATGAATTACGTGATTGAATGGTATTAAAATGAATGTTAAGGAACTAATTAAGTAAATTAAGCAGGTAATGTTAATTAAATACAACATAACCTAGAAAATTTGATATGGATTGACGTGTGATTTGATATGATGTGTGCCTTGATGTGTGTGCGTTATAGGATGTGTGAATATATCATAAGCGGGTGTTAGCTTTTAGTTTAATGTATAGGTATGGAGTAGGAGCTTGCCGCCTAAGCGTGTGGACACAATTGGAGCTTCTATCAGGTCCATTTAGGACTTGTTTCTGGTTTGACTTCTAATACTCTATCGTGTTTTGTTTTAACAGGAAAGCGGATGTGTTGAGTGGTGGATTTATTGTATCCCACTCCACATAGGCCATCTAGTTGCATAAAATTTTTGGATCAATAACCCTCAAGGATGAAAGCCCTTTGAGTTTATTTTCGAAAATTTAGATCTAAATCACGATGCCTTCGGGCCTATTATATTACAATCCCTACCCAAGCCTATGTAAATGCACTTTTTAAAAAGTTTTTAGTGAGGTGTGAGATAAGGGAAAACCGACAATCACGTCTTGAGATAGGGTGCATGTTAGTTAAAGCAGATTCTGGATTTGGCGAGTATCTGTTCCATTCCTGAGGGATCTTGATATCTCCACCTTTGAGTTCCTCAAACCTGGAGAAGAGTGGAGGTTTATAGGTACTACTATGGAGCACATGTCTAAACTTGTAGTTTCAAAGGGTATTGAGGCACATGCCTAAGAGTACTTGGCCTCTGTACTCAAGGCCAAGAGTGATATGCAACATGTAGATGACTGAAAGAATAGTGATTGATTTTCCTGTGCAAAAGATAGTTTAAAGTTGCCAAAGAATGAGATGAGAAAGAAAGGGACGCTATCGCACGAGGTTGACAACTCCTAATTAGTGCCCTTATGAGAGATTCTATGAGGAAGAATAAGAATGCTTTCATTCAATAAGATGGCCAGCTACCCTGTGTTAGTTTGTAATTAGTTATATCTAGACCGGTAATCTTTGTTATTGACATTTTTCTATTATCTATGTAGGTGAGAACCTTGAGGATTGAGTGTTGTTGGGACTGCGGAGGAGTAGCAATGAAATTGTGTACACATGTTCCTGTCGAATGTAATTGATGATGTTGAATGTGGAATTATTTTGAATGATGCAATTTGAATGTTATTTCTGTGAATTGCATATAGAGATCAACCTAAGTGTTCCGCCTATGTTCATCCTACTATGCCTCAACTGTCGGATCCAATGCCTTACTTTAGTGTATGGTGTACCCCCTATGGAATGCCGACAATGCATGCTTTAGCTCTCGTAAGTCCTTTGACACCACCTTTGGGACCTCCAAGTGCCTCAGGTCACATTGTCCCCTGTTTTTCATGTACAACCTACTATGCCTTTGGCTACACAAGTACTTATAGCTCCAAATTTAATTGTACCACCACGTATGGTTGACACAAAATATGAATAATTAAAAATTATCATGAGCAATGCAAGCTCAAGCACTTGAAGCTCTACTAAGCTTCAGTGTCTGCCAAGAAAGATCTCGAAATCGATTGAAATTATGAAACATCTTCGTCCATTGGCTGAAAGTAGTTTATGATGAGGATACTTCCAGTAAAGTATAAGAGGCCAACTGTTACAAAATTTGATGGAGATGGTAATCCTTGAGATCACATCACCACCTTCGAGCTTGAATGTGGTACTATTGCTTCAAATGATAAGTTAAAGCTACAACAGTTTCCATCATCTCTCATAGGCACTACCTTGCATTGGTTTAATAACCGGCCTTCCAATTCTGTAGCCATGTGGGAGGAGATGGTAAAATAGTTTACAACTCACTTGCTAATCAATAGAGATACCCGCTAAGCTTGAATATTTAAAATTGTGCTGAAGGGAAAAAGGACGAAACATTTGGTGCATATGTGAAAAGGTTTTGAAATTTGGCATCACAAATGAAGGATACTTCTGATAATAAAGAGATTATGAAAATTTGTGGTATGAATGTTGATCATGCAACTTGGTTTCTTAGCAGTTATCCAAGCAATAATATTGAAGAACTGTTTGAAAAAGTTATTGTTTATGAAGAATTACAATGAACTACTAGCTGCTAACAAAGTTGCCAAAGCATCCATTAATGCCATTGATAAACTATATTCTCCGGAGAGGGTAATAAAAGCCTGAACAACAAAAACTCACGAAATAGTTGCAAAGAAAGTAACAAATCTCGCCAACAAGTGGCAGCGATTTAGACAAGTACACTTTTGATCTCAATGATACTGAAAGATGGTTTGATTTACTATTGGCGGACAATAGAATCACACCAAGGATCCCTTGTGCCTTTATAGCTAGGGTAATGCCCAAAAAGAAAACTTTTGTCATTTTCACAACACAGTATATCATCTCACTAGTAAGTGTCGACTCATGATGGAAAAAATTCAAAAGTTGCTTGATGATGGAGAAATTAAATATCAATATGATGCATAAGAAACCTAGAGCTGGTGCAGCTGTTATAATGATGGCGTTTCATGATCCTTTTAACTGAGATGCTAGTCTAACCCAGTCATCAACAGAAACTCATACCACCCAAGTTGGTGAAAATTCTTGAGGCTTACTTCTTCCCGATAGCATAATGGAAAAGTTGTCAAATCCTAGTAATGTTATTATGGAAGAGGCAAAGTCTTCTACCATGGCCTCACAAATGATATGTTCTACTATTGCTACTGAGGGAATAAAAAAGATGATTATGATGTCATTAGATATATTCACTCAATACCAGCCATTAGTAATATTGTAGATGGACCCGTGCCCAAAGTTACAACGTAGATGGTCCTAAATCATTTCTTTAAAAGTAGTTAATCAAGTTAAAGATCTATAGTCCATTCATATATTATAAATAGGATCTTAGCCCAGTAGATATTAGATGTGGGATTAATTTGAGAGATCACACAATCTGCACCTCACCTTAGGGAAATTTCATCCCGAAAATTCGCTACATCTCTAGCTCGATTACTAGCTTTAGCACACGTCCTTCTCTGTGACTCGTGACCGGTAGCCTTAGCTACACGTCCCTAGTCCAGCACCATCATCTAACATGGAACCAAACTTGGCTCTGATACCTTTTGTAACAACTCAACCCAAAGTGGAAACTAATAGGCTAAGTCATTTCTTCAAGAAGTGGTTAACCAAGTTAAAGATCTATAGTCCACTCCCACTGTATAAACATGATCTTAGCCCAGTAGGTATTAGATGCGAGACTAAATTGATGGATCTCACAAATATGCTAGATGTATTGTGTGTTTCGTCTACCACAAGATGGACTGTTGAATGTACATTAGTGGATGTCGCTACAAAGCATGGTGGAGTTGATGTTTTCTTCATAGAAGGTGAAGGGATGGAAGACTATGTAACCAATATTGAGTTTGTGGGTCGTCCATTAATAGTGTGAACAAGGGTCAACAATGAGCAAAGATCCCAAAAAGGTTCTCAAGTTTCATAAGTCTCCAACTATGTCTAAGCCAACACTATTGCCTACTACTGAAGGCATGCTAGCCCTTTTAAGAGTAAATTTACATGATGGATAATCATCAAAGTCGTAGGTCATTGCAGTAGCATCAATTACGGTAGAAACAGTAAAAATTGCTCATGAGGACACCGAAATAGATGCTAAACAGATTCCATGACCTGAATCATCTGTAAAGAAAGTGCTCACTTTAGAGCGTCGAACGGGGTCACTCACACTCAAGCCACATCCAAGTACTAAAGTACTTACCTTAGAATGTTATGCTCCCGTACTACTATTCTCTAAACCTGATACACTTTTACCCTTTTTTATGAGGGCTCTATATCATATACAAAACAATGCTGAGTCATTTGATGTTCAACCTGTACTACTTCACTTCGAGGATGGAGTAGCTTTGGTTGCTAAGCAACTACTTAAAATTAATCTCAGTATAGTAGGTGATCATCAATGTCCAACTTTTCTCAATATTGGCCTTGATTGTCTTGAGCGGAGCCAATTGATTGATTTAATTCAATCATATAAAGACTGTTTTGTATGGTTGTAGGATGAAATGTTTGGTTTATCACTAGATGTTGTACTACACCACTTAGTAGTTAAATCAAGTTTCTCCCTTGTTAAATATGCTAAAAGAAAGTTCAGCCTTGCTTTGGAAACACTTATCTCAGCAAAAATTGTGAAATTGAAAGTTGTTAAATTCATTTGTGAGGTGCAATATCCAGATTGGATAGCCTACATAGTACCGGTTAAAAAAAAAGGCCAACTATGCATTTGTGTGGATTATAGAGATTTGAATAAAGAATGTCCAAATGATGCTTTTCCACTTCCATTGCCTGATTTGTTGCTAAACAATGTAGTAGGGCATCAAATGTTCTCCTTCATGGAGGGTTTTAGCGGATATAATCAGATTCACACCGACCCAAAGGATGAAGAAAAGACGACATTTTATTCACCGATAGGTACTTATTGTTACACAGTAATGCCTTTCAGTCTTGAAAATATCAGTGCTACTTATCAAAGGGCAATGCAACATATTGTTGCAGACATGCTACATGAAGACATAGAGGATTATGTAAATGATATAATAGTCAAATCTAAAACTCATATGGAACACCGTGCAACTTTGCAACGTGCCCTCTAATGGTGTGGCAAAAATAACTTGTAGTTAAATCCATTGAAATGTGCTTTTGGTGTATCCTTCAGGCAATTTTTCAGATTTTTGGTTTACTCATGTGGCATCCAAATTGATCAATCTAAACTATAGGCCATCACTGGAATGGCTCCTCCTTCCTCTCTAAGGCAACTTCAAAGTTTCTTAGAGAAGTTGAATTACATATGTCGGCTCCTTCTAAACTTGACGGCGAAAATTCTCCCTCTAACACAAATGTTGAGAAAAGGAGAAAGGTTTGTGTGGTCTGAGGATTATCAAAGGTCCTTTGTTAATATCAAAGAAGAGCTTTTGCGACCCTTGACTCTCCTTTCACCCATCCCTGGGCATCCTTTAATCCTCTACATCTCTCATACAAATTCAGCAATTTCCACTATCCTTTCTCAAGCTGATGAGCTGGGTACAGAGAGGCCTATTTACTATTTAAGTCGAGTAATGAATACGATAGAGAAAAATTACTCAGTGGTGGAGAAAGATTGTTTGGCTTTAGTTTTTGCTACTCAAAAGCTTTTTCATTATTTTCTGACTCACGAAGTCTATCTTTGCATGCATGATAATCTAGTGTGACACTTATTCCAATAACCTGCTATGTCCAGGCATGCTGCCCGTTGGTTGGTGAAACTTATGGAGTTTAATATTAAATTCTTCACTCAAAAGCTATAAACGATCAAGCCTTTGCTGAGCTTTTGGCTAGCCATCCCATTTTTCCAATGGGTACAAAGGTTGATCCAAGTATAAATGTCACAAATTTTGCTCATCATCACTCGACACTCTACTTTGACGGTGTTGTTGTCGGCCTTCGTGGTGGCGTTGGTCATCGTGGAGGTGTCGGTATAGTTCTTATGCAGCATGATGGACAACTACATCTACATGCCCATAGCCTTACCTTTCGTTGCACCAATAATTGTGCTGAGTATGAAGCCCTTGTCCTTGGCTTAATTCCTACCCAAGACCTTAAAGTAAAAAGGCTGTTGATTTGTGGTGATTCTTTATTGGTCATCCAGCAAACTACTAGTGGGTTTAGCATTAAAGAAGCCCACCTAGTTGGTCGCAAGGCTTGTGTCACAAACTTGTTAAAGAATTTTGATGAAGTCAAGTCTAAGCATATCCCTCGGTCTTCAAATTGCATGGCTGATGCCCTCGCAATATTAGAGTCAAAACTTAAAGAAGTTGGCCCAAATAAGAAACCTTTGATATGGTTTGATCGCCAAGATGTACCAGTTGGATCAGTGCTACCTTCAACTGCACCCAAACCGGAATTTATTGCAGAAGCTTATAATGAAAGGTATGGTGAGCTCATTGACTTTATTACCCATGGTTGTGTTCCTGCTAACCGAAATAAAACCCGCGAGGTATACCGAATGGCTAACCGATACCTCTTAGATGGTCGTATTCTCTTTCATAGGGGACTTGATAGACATTCTCCTTTGGTGTTTGACTCAAACTGAGAGTTTGCATGCTATGAAAGAGGCTCATGAAGGGTCGTGTGGTGAACACCAAGGAGGCCGACGTTGGCATCAACTTCTTTTGCGAGCTGGCTACTATTGGCCTTCTATGCTTAAGGATTGTATTGATCTTTGCTCGGTCATGTAAAACTTGCTAGCTCCATGCTCCATTAGAACATTTGCCACCAGAGCCACTACATCCTGTTGCTGCTTATTGGCCCTTTCAATGTGGGGGCTTGATTTTATCGGTCTCATTGGCCTGCTTTCATCCAAAGGTTATAAATTTATTTTGATATGCTATAGAATATTTTACAAAATGGGGCAGAGGTTGTTGCCATTTGTCAACAAACATGTGATTGTGTGGCTCAATTTATTAGGGAACGCATCATTTGTTGTTTTGGTGTGCCCCCAAAAATCACCAATAATAATGACACTATTTTTGGGATGGCAAATAATGGTACTAATTAAAAAATATAAAATTCAAAAGGTAAAATCATTGCTCTATAACTCTCAACGTAATGGGCAAGTTGAATCTTTTGATAAGATTTTGAAGCAAATGTTGAGAAAAACTATTGTAGAAAATCAACGAGATTGGCACGAACACCTTTGTGAGGCACTATGGTCCTATCGTACATCTGTGAGGCTTAGCACAAGTGTTGCTCCCTTTATACTTGTCTATGGTGCTGAACCCGTATTGCCAGTTGAAATTGAGCTTCCTAGTGCCTGATCTTGCAGCGACTGCCCAAATTGATCCCCTACATACTGATTATGCAATCGAGTGAATAACAGCATTGGAGGGTCTTGATGAGCACCAACATGCTACAAGTAAACGTCTCCAATGTTATCACAAAAAGATGGCACACTATTACAATAAGTGTGCATCTCCTCGATCATTTGTGCCGATAACATTGGTTCTTCGTCATACGCGTGAAGTATGGGTTGATCTCGCTCAACCTAAATTTTCCTAGTCAAGGGAAGCTCTATGTGTCATCCATGAAAATATAGGGAATGGCTGTTGTAATCTTAAAGTGCTTGATAGTGAAGATGTTTTATGATTTAATGCCAAGTTTTTGAAGCTCTACCATGATCAAGTTGTAGGGGTCATCACATGATGTCTTTACTTGCTTGTACATAGCAAAAAAAGGCACAAGTTTGCGTTATTGCCAAGTGATCTTTCAATTAAATGGGGGACTTCTACCTAATAATGACTATTATTCTCGACTACACATTCCCGACTTATTTTCTCATTGACCTTGATCTTTATACAATTATATTTTTGGTTATCTTTCAATAACTTGATCGAACTTTCTGTTATTAATTTTCCATTTTACGCACTTGACTCACCATCAGTGCGTATAAAAAGTGGGGGCCAATGTTCGATCATGGCTCAACATAAAAAGGGTGTGAAGACAAAATATAATCAATTAGATTGAATAAATCTTCTATTTGTGATTTATGAAGGAACGACCCATGATAGTTATGTTGAAAGTTGTGGAGCTTTCGAGAGATAACCTATATTGATCAAACTTGGAAGAATAAAGTTTTAAATGGGAAAAATTGGAAATGTGGTGGACATTGGAGCAATCTTGGATAAGTTCAATTATTTACCCGTTTACCATTGGACACAACCAACTTGATTCATTTGAGATTTTTTTTGATAAAATTTAGATAAAATCAAAATAAAATCTCAAATATATATGAACATCTTTTTAAAAGTTGGATTTGCACATAGAGATGCCAAGTATAAAAGAATATTTTTGGGCTTTTATAGTAATTAGTTATACCGCATGTTCTCTGTAAATAAAGCCTCTCATTCTCATTTTCATTCACAGATTAGAAGCTCTCAAGAGGTCAGGCAAAAAATTGATAGACTTTGGGAGAAAACTTAAATAAAGTTTGTCCACCGATTCATCGGTATTTTTTTAGGCTAGTTAAACCAAGAGGCTAACCTACCCTAGTTGAGTCCATGTGCTCATTGGCTCAGTTTAGACCCTTTGCTAGCCTAGTCTCGCCCTAGTCTGGTTGAGTCCTTGTGCTCGCTCGACTCAATCCAGCCTCCTTGCTAGCCTTGGCTAACCTAATCTGGTTGAGTCCATGCACTTGGCTAGCTTGGTCCAGCCTCCTTGTTAGCCTAGTTAGGTTGAGTCCATATGCTTACCTGACTCGATTCTGCCCACTTGCTAGTTGGTTGAGTCCATGTGCTTGCCCAACTCAGTTTAGTTGGCTTAGTTGAGTTACAGACTCGCTTTGCCTTGTTGAGTTGAATCGCTTGTTGGCTTGGTTAGTTAGTTTAACTTTGATTCGACTAGCCCAAGCTAATTAAATAACATTTTTGTGCTTATTGGTCATTGTATTTACTACAGAGAGTATTTAGACCTAGTTGGTACACGCTACGTGTATTACAAGTGATAAATACTCTTTTAAGTAATTACACTTGCGAAATTAAATTTATTATCAAGTGATAGATTTGAAGTTCAAAACCTTGTATTACAATGGAGTGAAAGAAATTTTTTTTTATAATTTGTAAATTTTTTTACTTCAAAGTAATTATTAATGAAAAGTTAAACTTGTGTTATTTTTCTATATTCAGTAATTAATTTAATTGCCATATTTTTAGTGATAAGTGTGTTTTAATGTAATCCCAAACTTTTGTATTTGGATCGCATGAGCTCTCAAGTAGAATTCCAAGTTTCCGCGATTGGTTATCTATCATTTTTATCTATTTTTTCTTAGTAAGCACCCCCTTTTATTTTCTAAGTTTGTTCAATATACTATATGTGCGCCATAATTTTGTGCAAACAATATGTGCCATAATTTTATATTGTTTAATAGCTAATAGAAACTTTGTTTAAAATTGATAGTTATATTTTAAAATTCATAGTTACTGTTCATATCATAAAAAGTTAAGTTAAAGATCAGGCGAAGTTTTGAGAATTTGAGATTATTAGTGGCATCAGAGCCAAAATAAATTATGAGTACTTATGTACGTGACAGAGTCCAAAGCCTGGTAAGTCGTCAAGAGCCGAGGAAGGTGTCGACTTTGTTAGATTGGCTTCTCCTAAGAAATTCATACTTAGGACACCCCTAGTTAATGATGGCTTTCTTATCAAACATAGTTAAGAAAACTCAGAACCCATCCGATTCTAAAATGACTTAACAAATAATGTACAGTAATTTAGAACAACAACTAAATAAGTAGAATATACCTAAAGTAAATCCAACTAAAGTATATAACAAAGGATTATTAGACTTTAAGCAGTCATATATTATAAAAACATTTGAGAAAAGTAAAAGTATTGGAAATATTACAAAATCTATCTCATTATTAAGTAATAAAATAATAGAAGAATTAAGCCGTAAATATAATTATATTCATTTAAGTTTAGTATAAGTTACAGTTAAACCGTTAATTAGAGATGACTTAAATACTTCGTTATTAGTATGTCTAAGAGATAAAAGACATAATAAATTTCAAGATTATTTATTAGGAATAATTGAATCTAGCTTATGTATTGGACTAGTGTACTTTAATTGTTTTCCTAATTATTCTGTCAGTTTACAAGATCCCCATATAAAAGAATCATTATTCTTGAACCTCCAAACTCAATGGTATGATATGTTAAGTGGAGCTATGAACATATGTGTGGCTTATCGGGTTTGCCTTAAAGCTATAACCAAGATCTGTCCAAACTCTAGGATCATGTCACATAAAGGGAAAACTACACTATTCTATGTAGATTTAAATAAAGCAAATATTTCCATTCATAAAACTATAACTTGGTCTGAAATAGAATTACCTCAGTCTTGAAAATTAGAAAAAATTGTTCCTTCTAAAATTATAAAAAAGAGATACAGAAAAAAAAAGAAAATAAAGATGGAGATGCTGAAATCTTCTTTGAAAGACCAAGTATTTCTAGTCTACCATCTTCAGAAGCTTCTTTATCTGATATAAAAGGAATTTTCCTATCTGACCAAAATATCTCTCATGGTATTTATACCTATGAACCATCATATTCTGAATTGGATTTCGAAATTAATACATATCAATTTGAACCCAATAGAGATAAATGATCTAAAGAATCTATGTTATCAAAATATGATAAATATAGAAATTGATATTTTAAAACCTTTAGTAAAGAACAATTAAATTAATATAAAGAAAGATATTATAATTATTTAAGATTATTAGGATATGAAAAACCTTTTGTAACTTGGTTTTATTCTAATGTTTATCCTAAGATCCAAGTTTCGAAAGAAACAAGGACTTGGGATAATCCTGATGGTAAAATAGTTATTAGTAAACATCCCCCTCTAGGTAATATTAAATATGATAATATAGAACAACCTCATTCGTAAAAATTGATTCAAAAATATAAATGAGGATATAACAACAATAATTAAACAAAATGATTATACACATTTGCATCTATAAACTATTGCCTCTCACCTATCTCAGATTGAAGAAAAGTGGACAACAAGGGAAAAGGGTAAAGAAAAAATAGTTGTAGATAATGATAAAATAAAACTTGTATTAATTAAGCCTCTTATAGTATCTTTTAAGGGATTTAATAATAGAATTCCGTTAAATGAGGAATTTATAGATAAATTAACTAAAAAATTAGGAACTTTAAAGATAAATGAATCTATTAAAGTAATAAGTGAAACAAATGACGTTGATGAATTAATAAATCAATTTAGTTTTGAAAGAATTGAGATGACTAAGCCATTGGCACATCAACGTCTTCCTACATGAAGACATTATTATCTTAAACCAACGCCAACATCTATATTACTTGAAGAAAATGCTATAAATTTAGCATTGTCGTATGATAGTAAATCTATATACGAATAAAATATAGATGGACAGTCTGAATATCAAATAATAACTATATTAAATAATATATTAATGTATTCAACTATATATAAAACAACAGAAAATAATGATAGACAAATAGCAGAGTTTATTACTACAGGGTTTTTTGGCCAACTCAAAGGTTGGTAGGATCATTATTTGACCCCAATTCAAAATTTTGAAGTCCTTAGAGCAATGAAAGTTGACCCAAATACAAATCAGATTAAAGAAGATGTTTATACTATAATTACTATCATATTGTATCATTTTGTTGGAGATGCTAATACATTAAAAGATAGAACTCAAAAATTAATAATGAATTTAAGATGTCCTACACTAACCCATTTTAGGTGGTATAAAGACACATTTTTATCTTTATTATTCCAAAGAGATAATTCTACTTTGGACTTATGGAAAGAAAGATTTTTGGTAGGATTGCCGCCATTATTTGCCGAAAGAGTTAGAAATAAATTAAGAAATCAAAATAATGGAACTATACCTTATGAATCATTTACTTTTGGTAAACTAATAAATGATGTAGTCATCGAAGGATTAGGATTATGTAATGATTTAAATCTAAAAAATTAATTAAAGAAACAAAGATTATTAATTAAGAAAGAATTAGGAGAATCTTGTCAACAATTCAGAACTTCTTCTTTTCCAATACCTCCATCTAAAGTAGCAAATGATAAAAAATTTTATATACCAATTAAAAAAATATAGAAAACCTAATAGACAAGATAGTAAAGATAAAAAGTTATTAAAACCTAAAAGAACTGTAAAAAAATCCAATAAACCTAGTAATTGTAGACCGATTGTATATTGGGATTGTGGGCAATCTGAGCATACAAGGAGTCAATGTAGATTAAGGAATTAAAAATTCCAGGAGAAGAAAAAGAAAGTCTATTATCATTATTAGAAGAACTTAGTGATACTTTTGAAATAGATGCATTAGAAGTTGAAGATACAGATTATGAAAATAATACTTCTACTACTTTAGTACAGATTGTGCATGTGATAACTATAATATTATTATGGATTTAAATAATCTTAGTATTAATATGATAACAGCACAAGAATCCATTCTTCTTGATTTAAATGATGCAGTAAGTGATAAAGAACAAAAAGGAATTGATAGAAAAAGTTACAGCTACTACTAAAGAGAAAAGGTTGAAACCAAAAGTAGAAGCAGTTGTAAATCCGTCATATACAATGACTGAAGTTGTAGATAGACTAAAAAAAGGATAAACCTATATCTATTCAAGATCTTAGGGTAGAAATAAATTCCTTAAAACTGAAATAGTTCAATTAAAAAGAAGAATAGAAATATTAGAATTAGCTAATGATAATGATAATAATAATGACAATGATTCTGATTTAAAATTATTTGAAGATTCAGAATATCAAATTGGAGAATCATCTAAAGAATATTTTAATATAATAGAACAGAAAATTTCTAGAAAATATATTCTAAAAATTAAAATAAATATAAATAAAGAATTTGCATTAGAAATATTAGCATTAGTTGATACAGGTGCACATAGAAACATAATTAGAGAAGGATTAATTCCTACAAAATCTTATGATAAAACTAATTAAGCATTATCTACTACAAATGATCAAAGATTAAAGATAAAATATAAATTATCAAATGCAGTAGTCTGCATAAATAATACTTTTATATATTTAACTTTTATTTTAGTACAAGATGTAGGGACAAAAGTGATTTTAGGAAATCCCTTTATTGCATTAATAGAACATTTTACTATAGACGATATAGGAATACATACTAAGATAAAAGGAAAAGAGCTAACATTTTATTTAGAATTCCCTACTAATTAAACCTGAATATCTTCATTAAGGGAAAAATCATTTAAAAAATGTTCTAAAATAAATTTTCTTAAAGAAGAAGTTAGAAGTTTAACTTTAGAGAATAAATTCATATCAACAGATATTAAAGAAAAAATTGAATCATTCAAAAAATTATTTGAAAGTGAATTATGTAATGTCATTTGGATTAAAAAATGCACCATCAGAATTTTAAAAAATAGTGAATGGCATTTTTAATCCATATGTTAGTTTTAGAATTGTGTATATAGATGATGTTCTAATCTATTCCAATAGTTTTGAATAGCATTTTAAACACTTAAATCAATTTTATAAAATTGAAAAAATAATGGTATAGTTTTCTCAAAGAAGAAAATGGTATTAGTGTAACACCTCGATTTCAGTTCACTTAAGAACCAAATCAGAAATCTTGTGATCGAGTCAAGTCATGTTTAAAGCTATCGGTAGGTACGACTCTGATTGATAAAATAGATCAAAACAACCTTCTTGGTGTCATGAGAATGGAAGATACTATTAAATACAAGTCAAAACACATCGAACATAAATAAAAGTAAAAAAGTAAATAACTGTGATGAGCTCAATGTGTGTAGTGCTTATCTATCCTCCCACCAGAGTCGACTCAAGATTGCAAGACCTACATATATTATATGAAAAATATTAGTAATGAATGTTTTTAGTCCAAAAAATAACTAATACAAACTGGTAAATGGGTTTTCCATTACCCATGAAAACTTATGAAACTTCAAAATTGCCTCACACTGGGCGGTAAACAAATACACTTAAAGCAAATGTCGGCTCGCATGTGCGGGTCATATTCATATTCATACATACAATCCTTATGCCCTTACATATTCCATATCACCCACCATGATACTCGAGTGGCAAAAGGAACGGTTAAGTTAGTGCTACAAATTTCGGAAATGTGTTGTGTTACGCAGTATCCTCATACATTGCACTACCTCAGGGTTTGAAGGAGTGCTAGTGCGGTCCATATATATCTTTGTACCACTCATTCTCTTATTCGTGAAATCCGTAAAAATGTGCGTACTTATATATAGGCTTAGGGAAGAGGCTTGTATTATACATTTCTGGAACTTTAGTTTGAAAACCAACAAAGGATCTCATCCTTGTAGTTTTATTAACCATGTGTAAAATCACGGTTAAATGGCCCGACATCATAGGGATTCAATAAAACATCGCCGATGTCATCCTACGTCTAAAACGTGATTAAACACTACACGTAAGGTGTCAAGTAGAGAGGGAGAGTCCTACAAACCTGTGGTCCAAGCTCCAAGTGTATCTGCAATCTATAATGAGCTCGGACTCCGAAACCTACATCGGAACCCACTACTAAGTAAAATTCTAACATGTCTATATGATGCACGCTCGTAGTGTGTGCTCATATTATCAATACATCATAATAAAGAAAACAGGGCTAACAAACCTTTAACTAAATATGTGGCACGAAAATTGAGACATAATAATAATAATAAATAATAAATAATAAATAAACAAACAAACATGAAAATACACTCATAGATAATTAGATAAATAATAAATACATAAACATGAACAATACTTTAATCATAAAATAATATTATAATTATACTATATAAATATACAGGTAAACACGAGTAAATATCAACATATACTCTTGTTAGTAAACATATAAATAAATAAATATATATATAATATATATAAAATAAATAAATAAATAAATAAACAAATAGTTAATTCTCATTAATCATGAATATTAATAATATCATAGTCATACAATACAAGAATACATAATTAAATACAAATAAATAATAACATATACATAACGAACAAATATATATATATATGATATATATATATATTATATATATATATATATATATATATATAATTTAGTAAACATGATAAGACTAATATTCATAAGTAAATATAATACTAATAATAACAACTAATCATGTAAACATTCATCATATATGATACACATATAAATAAAAATAAACAAATAAATAAATAAATAAATAAAATAATAAATAAAGAAAAATAATCATAATATCCGGTCATTCTAAATCATGTGAATATGCATTATAACTCACATAGAGGGTCTCGAATTACTAAAAACGATAGATGAACGAACGAAAAAGGTTTAAAAATGAGCTAAACCAGAATGAACCGAATGGGTTGAACCAACCCGGTTGAGGTTAAATGGAAAATGGGCTGGGTTGGCTGGGTGGACCTAAATTGGACATGCCGACTCGGACATGGGTTGGTGGGCTCGGGCACAGCCAGGTGGACGTGAACGCAGTAGTGGAAGAATGGACGAAAAAGGTTCGAAAATGAGCTAAACCAGACCGAATCGAGTTGAACTAGACCGAACCGAATAGGTTGAACCAACCCAATCTAGGTTAAATGGAAAATGGGCTGGGTTGGCTAGGTGGACCTAAACTAGACAGGCAGACTCAGACATCGGTTTGGCGGGCTCGGCACAGCCAAGTGGACATGAACGCAGGCGGCGGATGCGATCATGACCATACAAGTAAATGGGTTAGACAAGAGGTGGCGGTGCCAGTTGCCAGAAAATGCAGATAGTGGCACCACTAGGCTCGCCGCTAGTCAGGATCAGCATGGGGCATCAAGGCGGAGGTGTTAGTGGTGATGATCGGCAGTGTCCAACCACTATCTGGCACGAAAACAGCCAAAAAAGTGCGGCATTGTCTTCAGGTGTGGCAACGTCGCTTTCAGTGATCGTGGCCATGGCAGAGGTTGGTGTAGGTCTCAAAGGGAAGATCTCGACAAGATGAAGATGTGGGGGTTGGATCGGCTGGAGGTGGCTCGCCGGTGCCGGAAAATGACTTGAATGGTGGCAGCGGTAGAGGAAACATGCTTCAAAAACTCTGTCACCAGCGATGACTGCGGTGGCGTCACTGGTCATGAGAGGTACAGATGGAAAGCTGGCCACAAGGGGATCATGGGGGTGTGGTCCAGTGGCCGGGGATGAGGCGAAGACTCGCCAGCAGTGGGCCAAAGTGGTGGCGGCGCTAAGGGTGTAATTGTGAAAATCAATGAAAATGTTTGAAATATAAATGGGAGAAAACTAGGGTTGACGTGGACCACTCCGATGAACTCCGATAAATCGTAGCCTAGTGGGACCCACCTATGAGTATATGCAATATACATATGGATGGAAAGCTCGACTCAAGACCGTCCAAAGTCGAAACTGACTCGAGTCTTAAAAGTGACTCTATAGGCAGGAATCAAAGTAAGAAGGCTAAATAGGCCTTGTACCCTAAACTCAATCAAGCTAAGCCTATAGGGGCACAATTTAGCTATCCAAAAATTCCTATCCTACATGCAAATGAAATACCCAGAAAATCCCAAATGGATGCTAAACAATGCAACGGCCTAAATCTAGGCTTAAAATCCTGGCTTACTTATAAAAATCATATGTATACCTCGTGTATACACTGATAACTCTTGCTCTATTGTATCATAACTGAAACTATTATACGCATGTCAGGCATACTCAGTCTCCATAACATGCTCTTATGGCCATTTGAGCCTCATACTCATATTCTTAAAATTAGCCTAGCTTGAGCTCGCTCGAACCGACTCGATAGTGACCCGATCAGGGAAAAACTAAAATTGGGTAAAACCCTAACCCAAAAATGGGGTTTTACAATTAGTCTAGCCTAAAATAAGAAACTTAGGACATGATATAGAAAAGTGATATTAAACCTATTCAAAGAGTAATAGGGTTTTCCTCTAAATTCCCGAATGAATTACTTGATAAAAAACAATTGCAAAGGTTTCTAGGAAGTCTAAATTATGTGTCAGATTTTTAGAAAGACTTAGCTCAAGACTGTAAATTATTATGGCAAAGACTTAGGAAAAATCCTCCACCAAGGTCAATAGCCCATACCAAAGCAGATCAAAATATTAAGCATAAAATTAAATTTATTCCTTGCTTGTGTTTAGCTGATCCATATTCATTAAAAATAGTTGAAACTGATGCATCGAAACTTATTTTTGGGAGTAAACTCAATCAAGCTATTAAAAATAACGATGTTGTAATAAGTTATCATTCTAAATTATGGAATCCTGTAACACCCCAAATCCAGTTCACGCCCGTGAACCGAATTGGTATGTTATAGGCCCCGGTTAGGTCGGCTACCCCGAACCTAACTCATGCGGATCCAATTTCGGTGTCTTAAGATGAAGATACAACTCGCAATGCATTGATGAATGCACAAACCCTAATATGGTACTACATGAATGACATGCAATTCAAGCACACACCAATACAATTACGATCAAACTCAATGAAAATTCTAAAATAAAATGGACAGAATCTCCCCTAAAAGTGCAATTAGGGTCCACCCTGTCAAAACAATATATACCAATATATATGCATATATCAACAATTTTAATCACACATAATCTAATATACTGTATATTCATTATAGAACTTGGGCCATACTTCTGCTGCGCACTCTGATCACATCTCACCTCTTGTCATCATGTCTTAGCTTTTCATCATGTCATAACATCATCTCATTATATTTAATCATATCCTATCATGTCTTAGCATTTCACATCATTCACAATATAATAGCATCATAAATAAAGTATTAACCACTCTATCGACTGACATGTGTGCAAGCGACAACAGTGCTCCTCCATCCAAGTTGGCTCCTCCAACTCGTGATTATTACCTACATATAATATAAAAACACGTCAGTAACAAGTGTTACTGGTCCGAAAAATAAAATAACTATAACAAGCTGGCTATGAGAGCAAACTCTCATATGAAAGAAAACATCATATGCTCCACGTGAACACTCTGAAGGGCACTACTGAGGAGCCACTGGGCTGCAGACCCGGTAGCATCCCGATCTATTTGGTACTGTGCCACTCACGGCACTTCTTTTTCAGTACTTCACGTAAAACTTTATCCTAAGCCCTCTCCTTACCTCCATATTTCTCCTGGCCTTGAGCACGAAGGCCGAGTACTCTCAGGCAGTCGCCTTTAGTACCCTTTGAACCACAAGTCCGGACATGCGTTGTACTAAACAGTACCCGTAAACCTCCACGTTCTCTGGGTGTGAGGAACTCAAACGCGGAGTTGTCAGGATCCCTCGGGAATGGAACAGTCCACTGGCACTAATCCAGAGCCCGCTTTGACTGTCACAGCATCCGCTCATGGTACGTGCAGTCGGTTTCTCCATCTCTCGTCTCACTGAAAACGCGAAAACTACATATATATAAGGCTGGGTAGGGATTTATATAATAGGCCCGAAGGCAACTTGTGGTGGATCTTGTTTTCGAAATCATCCTTGAGGGTTCTCATCCTCGAGGGGTTATTAATCCGAAAAACTGTTCGGTTAAATGGCCCGAGTTAAGTGGGATCCGATAAAACGCCACTTAACCCGTCCTGCAGATAATAAAATAAACATACAATAGAAGAGCGTAAAATAGAGGCGAGTCTTAAACGGACCTGGTAGAAGCTCCAAGCGTGTCATCGCGCCTAGGCGGCGAGCTCCTACTCCGTACCTACACATCAAAACTAAATACTAACGCCCGCTAACTAAATGATGCATCAAACTCAATAAATATCACACAACATAATAATCATCTATCACAATCAACAATCAAATAATCATAAATGTAAATAATCCTAACTCATCCTATTCATACCAATTTTATTATGTTTTTCTAACTTATGTCGTGATCCCTTATCATGCTCTGACTCGATCTACCTCATTAGATCACTTACATTCATCCATTACCAATCAAATCATGCATATCATTTACTTCTTTCATGCTCGAACTTTTATCATGTCAATCAATCAATCCTATCATGCTGTGCTAACAGTCATTAATTTTAAATAATCAAATCAGAGGTAATTATACCTCTTGTCGTCGATAATCGGCGACTGCTAGGGTTTCGTCATGCGTCTCGAAACTCAAATTCGGCGCTCATCAGTGTCTGAAGCTCGATCGGGCTCGACTGGATGAGCTCCGCGAAAGATTCGGTGAATTTCAACGAATCCGGTTTTCTGGCAGGTTTTGGCGGTTTTCCGGCGGCTTCAATGGTTTTCCGGCACCTCTCCAGCGGTTTTCTGGCACCCTCCGGCAATCTGCCAGCGGCGTCTACTAGCTGGATAGGGGTCATATTGGGTACCATTAGAACCGCCTCGGCGAGCCTGACGCGTCTACGGCGTCGACATGGTCGGCGGAGGCGGTGGCTTGCCGAAAAATGTCTAAAACAGAGCAGCGGCGGTGGGTGAAGAAATCCGGCCGGTCTGGGCGGCGATGGCCTCCGCGCCAGTCTGGAAACGTCGCTTGGTGGTCGAGGGTGCTAAGGCGACCACCTGATCGTGGCGGCGACGGTCGCTGGCGGCGGAATCGGTGACGCGATCGAAATGTAGCCGCGGCGCTAGGCGAGGCAATTCCAGCGTCACGGCAGCCTGGCAGCGGCCGGAGCTGGTCGGGGTGGCACGGCAACGCCTTGGAGGGGGTAGGCAGCGTCGATCGGTGGCCGGGCAGCGTCGACAGCGGCGGCGGCGTCGCTGCACAGGGGCGGCGTCGGGGCAAGGGTTTGGGAAGAAGATGTCGGGAGGGGAGAAAAATAATTGGGTGGCAGTTTCGTAAATAAGACTTGACTCGTTTCCGGCTCGAGTCAAGTATAATAACTAAGTCGTATTAAATCCTAAAAAAATTTCATAAGAATCGGGAAAAATCCCATAAAATCAAACAAATACCAAACATCGTAATGATATGTTCTAGAACTATCAACCCACCCAAACTGCCCGTAACGCGTCCTAACGCGGTAAACGACCTAAAACTAATTCTACGATCCACTATATATATAAAAATAAAATAAAAAAAATCATAAGTGGCATACTCTCATATATTCTGATAACTCATTCTGTTCTGCTATGTTCATGACGTTATCATCATATACTTGGGTACACATGACCCTCATTGCTCATACACGCGACCGGCGTCGGCTCAGTACACGTGTTCTGAAACTGAGTCGACTCAAAAATATCGGTCGAACCGACCGGTTCTGAATATAAAACCTTGACTCGAATCGTGGGTTTTTCAAATCCTATACAACAAAAATATTCAACTATTAAGAAAGAAATGTTAAGATTTGTTAATTGTATTTTAAAATTTCAAGATAATTTACTTCATTAGAATTTTTTATTAAGAAGTGATTGTAAAGTAGCCAAAGATAAATTGGACAAGGATATAAAAAATTTAGTATCCAAACATATATTTGCCCACTGGGAAGCATTGATAGCAATATTTGATTTTGATATAGAATATATCAAAGGTGAAACAAATTCCCCCCTAATTTTCTCACCGGTGAATTTTTGTAGGGGGTATAATGGCATGTCAAGGCAAAGGCAAAAGTAAACTTCTCCTACCTTCTTCTTACAAAAATATCCCACGTAATTATGAACAAGGAAACTGTTCTTCATCCTCTACAGAATTCTTAGCCCTTATATTCAAAAACCTAATCCTTTATATATTTGTTATCTTGATCAATCTACAGAAGCTTTACAGATTGAAGACCCAACTAAAATTGCTTCCACTATACTTCCACCATTTTCCCATTTTCTTGTTGTCTATAGAAAGACCACATACTTCTATGAACTTATTTTACAAGACACCAGCTCTTGTATCTTTACACATAAATTCCATGGAAATAGTGACGCACACCAAATCCAGTTCCCAGATGAAATGGAAACATGCATTGCATATAACAAAATAATAATTTGTAATGTAATAAGTATGAAGGAGTATGGGAATCCCAATACGGCCAGAAGATTTTCAAATGTTGCTCCTCCTCATGGTATTCCTTATGAGTATAATTATTAGGATTACATTGATGTTTGGGATAGAGTGCTATTGTATCAAAATGACTTTGGTCAGCATTCTCGTTTTATTCGTATGGATTTGGTTCAGCTAGCTAAACTTCCATACTAGTTTTCTTAGTGGATTTTTTATTTCGGTCTAGAAATTCAGTTTCTTTTTTCTTATTTAAATAAACAATACAAACTCTTTGCTGATAGAATAGATAAAAATTTCGGTTATTTTTTTTATCAATTTCTCATATCTCTTAAAATCCCTTGGATCTTATGATAGAACTTCAGTTTCTATTACCATGATACTCTTGCTGCATTAATCCCTTCTTTAGTTCACATATTGTACATTAGATGGTGGGATAGATTTAACTCTAGAATTTTTCTCTATCCTCTGCCAAAAATAAAAACACCAAACAAAGCATTATTTTTTGAGTCAATCTCTTATTCTTCAAGAAGAATGTCAGTCTCCAAGATGTCAAATAATATGTCAGCAGTACCACCACCAGTATTACCCCCTAATGTCTATTTACAATATCCACAGCTTAAAGCTAAGAATCCACAACTTTCTGAAGATGAGGCTATTCGTATTGCCTATACTATGGATTTTTATAGCTCTTCTCAACATGTTAAGGGGGAAGTTCCTAAATCTCCTCTCCCAATAAAGCAAACAACTATCGAGGAAATTCTTACAACAATTGCTGCTTCACCTTCATCCCCTGTTCTTGGTGGCTATGCTCAACCAATGGAAACGCTGCCCATGTCTCTTGATGTTTCTTGCTTTTGTTGCGGACAACATGGCCATATAACTTTAGAATGCCCTCTTTTGAATCCAACAATGTCAATCCCTGCAACAAATGCCACATTAGCTATGTCGGCCACATCACCATGTCATCGGCACTGGCCACGTTAAATGCCACGTCACATGACAAGTCACATGTCATGTCACCATATGCCACGTTACCTCAAGCCACATCATACATGCCACGTCAGCAGGTTGCAGGGTACTTATGATCTTCTGTCCCGGTCATCCTCTTTCATCTATATAAGAAGCCTTTCGGTTCAAGCTGAGGGATCTGGAAATCTCCGAGCAAGCTCTGCCTCTTTCCTTCCTTCTCTGCCTCTCCCCCAAGTTCTCTTCTATCTATCTTTCAGTTCTCTTCTATCCATATTCCATCTCTCCTCTTTCCATTATACAGTTTTCTTCTAGCTTCTTTCTTTCAGATCTTTCTTCACTTCTTCCCTGATCTTTCCTTTAAGACGTCCCTCTTAGAACTAACTTTTTCGAACCTCGACCCATCTGCAAGTTCCTTCCAGATCTATTGTACAAATTATTAAGAAGTGTGTAAGGTGTGCTTAAGAGTGTTTTGTACAAAGCATGATTGTATGAGTGTATGTCAAATATTACTACTGTAAACGGTTTGAACAATCAATAAAAGATTGCAAATTGAACTGTCTGGACTAGTTCCTAGTCTTTGGAGCAGCCCCGGTTATACTTCACCTGATGAGGATTTAATATGATATGATATGAATTTCATACTACTTTAAATACAATATAGTTCGATATGATATGACTTTCATAGTGCTTTACTTTCAATAATATTTGATTTGATATGCCTTTCATAATTTAAATTCAATATAGCCTGATATACAAATACTTAGCTCCACTTGGTTAGAAATGACTATGATAGTTTGTTTTATGTTTTATATTTATTTCCAATATTTACTTCTCTTGATAATATTTTATGTTTATATTGGTCTTTTATTTTTACTTCGTTATCGTATAGCTGTGTTAATTTTATATTGTTTAATAGCTCCAATGGAAACTTTGTTTAAAAATAGTGGTTATATTTTAAAATTAAACTCAACAAATTAAACTTTGTGAAATGTTAGTAATATATATATATATATATATATAAGAAGTCTGCTATGCGTTGCATCAAAATGTAGCACATAGCAGCGTATTTGATTGTGGGCCATTGGATGAAAATCCAACAGCCCACACTCAAAATTCTTACCCCCCCCCTTCTCCTGTTTTTCACCCCTCTACTTATTTCTCCCGCCGTCGCCCCAGCCCCCGAGCTTCCTACCAATCACCCTCGCTGTAAAACCCACGATTCGAGTTAGGGTTTTATATTCAGAACCGGTTAGGTCGACCGTTATTTTTCGAGTTGACTCAGTTTCAAGACACGTGTACCGAGCCGACACCGGTCGCGTGTATGAGCGATGAGGGTCATACGTACCCAAGTATATGATGATAACGTCATGAACACAACAAAACAGAATGAGTTATCAGAATATGTGAGAGTATGCCAGTTATTTTTTTTATTTTTATATATAGTGGATCGTAGAATTAGTTTTAGGTCGTTTACCACGTTAGGACGCGTTACGGGCAGTTTGGGTGGGTTGATAGTTCTAGAACATATCATTACGATGTTTGGTATTTATTTGATTTTATGGGATTTTTCCCGATTCTTATGAAATTTTTTAGGATTTAATACGACTTAGTTATTATACTTGACTCGAGCAGGAGACGAGTCAAGTCTTATTTACGAAATTAACCACCGAGCTATTTTCTCCCCTCCCGACATCTTCTTCCCAAACCCCGACGCCGCCCCTGTGCAGCGTCATCGCTGCCGCTGTCGACACATGAGATATAAAGATATTAGCAAGCTAGTTGACACATGAGATGGACTACTTCCAGAAGATAGTGATGAATGAGGGTGAGAAGCGAGGTGGATTGGCAGTCCAATGGGTACTTCACCGCATCCCCTCTTCTATTAGTTTACGACCTACTGGTAGCAGTTTTGGTTTCACTTTACCAGACAGAGGTCTCGATATGATGAGGAAAAGATCAGGACTACTATTGCCTACGAGATAAGATATTTGACAGAATTTCACTAGATATAATGTAAAACCCACGATTCGAGTCAGGGTTTTATATTTAGAACCGGTCGGTTCGACCGTTATTTTCGAGTCGAGTCAGTTTCAGAACACGTGTACTGAGCCGACGCCGGTCTCGTGTATGAGCCATGAGGGTTATGTGTACCCAAGTATATGATGATAACGTCATGAACACAGCAGAAAAGAATGAGTTATCAGAATAAATGAGAGTATGCAGTTCATTTTTTTATTATGATATATAATGGATCGTAGAATTAGTTTTGGGCCGTTACCCGCGTTAGGACGCGTTACAGGCATTTTGGGTGGGTTGATAGTTCTAGAGCCTATCATTATAATTTTTTTGGTGTTGTTTGATTTTACGGGATTTTTCCCGATTTTTATGAATTTTTTTAGGATTTAATACGACTTAGTTATTATACTTGACGGAGACGAGTCAAGTCTTAATTACAAGATTGCCACCCAACCATTTCTTCTCCACCCCCGACCTTTTCTCCCCCACGCCCAAACCCTAGCCGCCGCGCCGCCCCTATTCGCGCTCCACCGCCGCCACGGCCGACGCCGCCTGGCCGCCGATCGACACCGCCCAGCCCGGCCACGGCGTCGCCCTGCCGCCCCGACCAGGCCCGGCCACGAGCTGGCCGCCACAACGCGAGGAATCGCCGCGGTGACGCAGCGCTTGCGTCGCCGATCGTGCTGCCGCCGACCGTCGCCACCACGATTAGGTGGTCAGCTCGACGTCCTTGACCCTCCAGCTACCTTCCCCGACCGGAGCAGAGGCCATCGCCGCCCTGGCCGGCCGGATCTAGCGACCCATCACCGCCGGCTCTGTTTTGCCGTTTTCCGGTGAGCCGCCACCTCCATTGGCCACGCTGATGTCATAGATGAGTCGGGCTCACCGAGCCGGTTCCGAGGGTACCCAACACGACCACTTTTCGGCCAATAAACGCCGTCGGCGATTGTCGCCGGAAAACCACCGGAAGCCACCGGAAAACCGCCAGTAGCTGCCAGAAAACCGGAATTCCTGGAATTCACTGGAATTCACCGGATCTTCCGCGGGGCTCACCCAGTCGAGCCCGATCGAGCTTCGGACGCCGATGAGCCCCGAATTTGAGTTCCGAGACACGCGACAGAACCCTAACCGTCGCCGATTGTCGACAACGTGAGGTATAATTACCTCCGATTGATTTATTTAAAATTGATGATAATTGTTAGCATAGCATGCTAGGGTTGATTAATTATTATGATGAATGTTAAGATTATGAATGAAGTAAACATGTGCATGATGTGATTAACAGGGAATGAAGGTTAAATGAGCTAATGAAGTAAAGTAAATTTGAGTATGATAATCGAGTACAACGTAACTTAGGAAATATAATAAAAATAGGTGTTAATAGGATAAGTTGGAATTATTTTTACATTTATAATTGTTGATTGTTATGGTTGATGTTTGTATTGTGGTGTGATGGTCATGTCGGATTTGATGCATCATTTAGTTAGCGGGCGTTAGTATTTAGTTTTGATGTGCAGGTACGGAGTAGGAGCTCGCCGCCTAGGCGCGATGACACGCTTGGAGCTTCTACCAGGTCCGTTTAGGACTTGACTCTGTTTTACATCTTTCTATTGTATGTTTGATTTATTGTCTGCAGGACGGGTTAAGTGGCGTTTTATCGGATCCCACTTAACTCGGGCCATTTAACCGAATATTTTCCGGATTAATAACCCCTCGAGGATGAGATCCCTTGAGGTTGATTTCGAAACAAGATCCACCAAAAGTTGCCCTCGGGCCTATTATATAACTCCCTACCCAAGCCTATGTATATATATATTTTTCGTGTTTCTGTGAGACGAGAGATGGAGAAATCGACTGCACGTACCATGCAGAGGATGCCGTGACAGTCAAATCGGGCTCTGGATTAGTGCCAGCGGACTGTTCCATTCCCGAGGGATCCTGACAACTCCGCGTTTGAGTTCCTCACACCCGGAGAACGTGGAGGTTTACGGGTACTGTTTAGTACAGCGCATGTCCGGACTTGTGGTTCAAAGGGTACTAAAGGCGACGACTGCCTGAGAGTACTCGGCCTTCGTGCTCAAGGCCAGGAGAAATATGGAGGTAAGGAGAGGGCTTAGGATAAAGTTTCACGAGAAGTACTGAAAAAGAAGTGCCGAGAGCGGCATAGTACCAGCAGCAGATCAGTAAGTTCGGGATGCTACTGGGTCTGCAGCCCAGTGGCTCCTCAGTAGTGCCCTTCAGAGTGTTCACGTGGAGTATATGTTGTTTTCTTTCATATGAGAGTTTGCTCTCATAGCCAGTTTGTTATAGTTATTTTATTTTCCGGACCAGTAACACTTGTTACTGACGTGTTTTTATACTATATGTAGGTAATAATCACGAGTTGGAGGAGCCAGCTTGGACGAAGGAGCAATGAGGTCTTGTGCACACACATGTTAGATTTCTGAATGTTTAATATTGTATTATTATGTTATTATATTGTGAATGACATGATTAAATGTTTGAGCATGATGATATGATGTGAATGAAATGCTAAGACACGATAACAGAATGCAAAATATGATCAGAGTTGAGTAGCGGAAGCGTAGTGGGTTGAGACCCAAGCTTCAGAATGAATACGTTATGACTGAGATTCTGTGTGATTGTTAATGCATGCCAATATATTTGTATATATATTATTTTGACAGGGTGGGCCCGTAATTGCACTTTTAGGGGAGACTCCGTCAGTTTTACTTCAGAATTTTCATCGATTTTGCTCGTAATTGTGATGGTGTGAAATTTAATTTGCATGTCATTCATGTAGTACTATGTTAGGATTTTGTGCATGCATTCATTCATGATGGGTCGTATCTTCATCTTAAGACGCCGAGATTAGATCCGCAAGAGTTAGGTTAGGGTTAGCAGACCTGATCGGGGCCTGTAACATGCCGGTTCGGTTCACGAGCGTGAACCGGATTTGGGGTGTTACATATAAGGTACCAGACCAGTGATTGCCATTTGAGGGCCAACCAACACTGATGAACGTAGTCATTTCAGATTTCAGGAGATTAGAGAGGGTTCAACATAGGTTTACCATCATATGTGTCAGCACCATGATGCAAACCCTCCGGATCAGACACGCATGACTAGACAACCTAAGCTGAGTTGTTAACAGCCAAGATTTGTCAGAGACAGTAGAGAGGATTTATGATGTATACGATTAAGATCAGATTTTTAGTATCTAGATAGGATTGTGGCCGACAGAGTTGCACAACCGCCGACCAAGTGCACAACTGCCGACCGAGTGCACAACTGCCGATCGAGTTGCACAACCACCGACCGAGGTGCACAACCGCCGACCGAGTTGCACAACCGCCAACCGAGTTACACAACCACTGCCCAAGGCGCACAACCGCTGTCCGAGATTCACTACCACTGACCGCAGATGCACTACCGCCGTCCGTGTATTGCTCATCCACCGACCGAGTAGATTAGTTAAGGTTTAGTAGGACTAGAGTTTGAGGAACAAGGAATAGTTACAGTGAAGTCAGCAGAATAGAAAAGAGTTAAGGAAAATGGAGGTTATTCCGATAAGATGGCATAGGATCCAACTTCACAGCTCTCTTGCAATCATTGTCTTGACCTAACACCCTTAGGTCAGATGAATATTGCAAGATGTCCCCGTCAGACATTATTAGTTACAGTCTCATAGACATGCATATGGACAGATTCATGGAACATGACAGTATGACCTCTAGATGGGCGGTCACAATGATTAGATTGTATAGACTGTATGATGGGGCCTCCATGGGCCACAATTGGTATACACAAACAAGATGGTTAGTAGATGATCACACGCGTAGTTTAACCCATTTAGCGATTGGCCAGCCAACGATAGGAGTTTGACTTAGTATGGGGCATAGATAGAGAGTTCAGCGAGAGTGTTTTCCAGAGAGATAGCGATTCCCTTGTGTTTCGCCAGGACGATTAGGTCCTTACCTTGAGACATAGGGTTGAGCCCTACCCTGAGTATAGAAGTACCTTCATGGTACTGATTAGGGTTTACAGTGCAGGTCGGTATGGGCAGACTGATCTTACGATGACGGACCTCACCCCAGCTTGAGAACAATGTACATAGGGACTTCAGACAGAACAGACCATGCAGACCAGACGGAGTGATACCAGTGTATGCTCATCTTGGTTGATAGCCTTGCTTGAGAGTCTACCACATCGGTAGTAGTCATGTGAGTCAAGATTAGTACTACCAATCGGTACGGGATGGCAGGTCACACACCACTGAAGAGCGGACAAGACACGTGTCGAACCTCATTATGAGTCCCCGTAGACTTGAGGAGAGACAGTGGTTCTTTGGGTCGTTTGAACCCCGCCCGTTTAGAAGTACGTGACTAGTACAGTATCGAGAAACATGTGCCTACTGTTAGCTGATTGAACTAGAGCCACTTAGGAGCCGTTTCTGAGATTTGTCATTGATTGACTGTTCCACAGACTAACCACCCGTGGCATAGTAAATCATGGTGATCTTAGACCTACCGAGATTTTAGCCACCTAGTACGCTACATAGGGATTTTATTTCCCCTGCCATTTGCATGACACCCTACCCTTACCATAGATCAGAGTGACATACCTATGTAGCAAGTTTTTCTTGGCCTAATGGATTCCCCATTTACCTTGCATCAGATACCACATGTGAGGATGAGTTGTCCCCTATTGAGAGTTCTTGAGTAGTGTGACTAGATTTCCATGAGATTTAGCCTCCCATCCTATAACCCAAAGATGATAGCAGCTTTCCACTCACCCCTCTAGATATTTCAGTTCTACTATCAGTTGTCCAGATTATTGAGATGAGTATACATTGACCAGAGTACGTCACAAACCAGATGCGGATTCTCCAGCCCCATGAAGAGTATGTTATCATACTCCTTGAGACACGTTGTGTATGTACAGGTGTTCTCGCCGCCTTTCGCAGTAGTTAGTGGTGGTATAGATAATCACCAGAGCCATAATATACAGTAGAGTCATAGAAGCTATCCTTGTTCTCTTATGGAACAGAGTGAGATACTGACTCAGGACCAAGTCAACTAGGAACCAGTGAGAGGTCGAGTTCCTTATACAGGGACACTTGAGAGTTGGATTTAGACTACCGACAGTGAGCCATGCAGTTCATTAGCCTATGCACTTGTACCTAACAGGAGACTCAGCACACTGTAGGATGGTTGTAGAACCTAGGAATAGAGTTTCCCGAGGGTACATGTAGGTGACTTTTCACAGATGAGGATCAGAGGGACATGGGTAGATATTAGCAGGTAGGCCTTGCCCTCGACGTAGTCTTCCTAGATATAGCTCAGAGTAGCACCTTGCGGTACTCTAAGTATCTGCTTGACCAACCCAATAGGCCCTTAGGGGTGACCTAGGGTTTTTTCGCCGAGTTAGCAGTCGGGATCAGAATAGAAGAGAAGGATGATGATAATCTCAGAACAGACACAGGAAGTATAGAATCCAGAATGTTTGAGATGGTCAGCATCACTAGCAGGACTCGCCACGTCGGCACCACTACAGTCAATGAGGATGTATAAGACTATTAAAGCAATAGAGGATACAACTGATATGTATCCCAGCTTCCAGGAACTAGTTTCAGTAGAACCTCCTTGAGTTGAAATTTCGAGGACGAAATTTTTATAAGGAGGGAAGATTGTAAAACCCACGATTCGAGTTAGGGTTTTATATTCAGAACCGGTCGGGTCGAACGTTATTTTTCGAGTTGAGTCAGTTTCAGGACACGTGTACCGAGCCGACGCCGGTCGCATGTATGAGCTATGAGGGTCATGCGTACCTAAGTATATGATGATAACGTCACGAACACAACAAAACAGAATAAGTTATCAGAATATGTGAGAGTATGCCAGTTATTTTTTTATTTTTATATATAGTGGATCGTAGAATTAGTTTTAGGCCGTTTACTGCGTTAGGACGCATTACGGGCAGTTTGGGTGGGTTGATAGTTCTAGAGCATATCATTACGATTTTTGGTATTTGTTTGATTTTATGGGATTTTTCCCCATTTTTATGAATTTTTTTAGGATTTAATACGACTTAGTTATTATACTTGACTCAAGCCGGAGACGAGTCAAGTCTTATTTACGAAATTTGCCACTGAGCTATTTTCTCCCCTCCCGACATCTTCTTCCCAAACCCCGACGCCGCCCCCGTGCAGCGTCGCCGCCGCCGCTGTCGATGCCGCCCAGTCGCCGATCGACGCCGCCTAGCCACGCCACGGCGTTGCCATGCCGCCCCGACCAGCCCCGGCCGCTGCCAGGCCGCCGCGACGCTGAAATCGCCTCGCCTAGCACCGCGGCTACATTTCGGTCGTGTCGCCGATTTCGCCGCCGGCGACCGTCACCGCCACGATCAGGTGGTCGCCTCAGCACCATCGACCGCCCAGTGACCTTCCCCGACCGGAACGGAGGCCAGCGCCGCCCATCCCGGCCAGATCTCCACACCACCACGGCCAGCCTCTAATTTAGCCATTTTTCGGCGAGCCACCACCTTGGCCGACCATGTCGACGTCGTGGATGTGTCAGGCTTGCCGAGCCGGTTCCAATGGTACCCTATATGACCCATATCCAGCTAGTAGACGCCGCCGGTAATTGTCGCTGGGAAACTGCCAGAAGGGTGTCGGAAAACCACTGAAGCCGCTAGAAACCGCCAGAACCTTTGGAAAAATCGGATTCGCTGGAATTCGCCGGATCTTCCAAGGAGTTCATCCAGTCGATCCCGATCGAATGTCAGACGCCGATGAGCACCGAATTCGAGCTCCGAGACGTGCGACGGAACCCTAGCCGTCGCCGATTGTCGACGACGTGAGGTATAATTACCTCCGATTTGATTATTTAAGATTGATAATGATTGTTAACATAGCATACTAGAATTGGGTAGTTAGGATAAATGTATGACTATGAATGAAATGATGATTGAATGATGAGATTAAGTGTGAATGAAGAGTAAGTGATCTAATGAGAGCATGATAAGTGACTATGACGTAACTTAGAAAAACGTAATAAAATTACTATGAATAGGATGAGTTAGAATTATTTTCACATTTATGATTATTTAGCTGTAGCTGGATACTGTTTGTATTTTGAGTGTGATGTTCATTGTGTGTGATGCATCATTTAGTTAGCGAGCGTTAGTATTTAGTTTTGATGTGTAGGTATGGAATAGGAGCTCGCCGCCTAGGCGCGATGACATGCTTGGAGCTTCTACCAGGTCCGTTTAGGACTCGACTCTATTGTACGTCTTTCTATTGTATGTTTATCTTATCATTTGCAGGACGGGTTAAGTGGAGTTTTATTGGATCCCACTTAACTCGGGCCATCTAACCGAACAGATTTCCGGATTAATAACCCCTCGATGGATGATTTCGAAAACAAGATCCACCACAAGTTGCCTTCGGGCCTATTATATAGATCCCTACCCAGCCCTATATATATATATATATATATATAGTTTTCGCGTTTTCAGTGAGACGAGAGATGGAGAAACCGACTGCACGTACCATGAGCGGATGCCGTGATAGTCAAAGCGGGCTCTGGATTAGTGCCAGTGGACTGTTCCATTCCCGAGGGATCCTGACAACTCCGCGTTTGAGTTCCTCACACCTGGAGAACGTGGAGGTTTACGGGTACTATTTAGGACAGCGTATGTCCGGACTTGTGGTTCAAAGGGTATTAAAGGCGACTGCCTGAGAGTACTCGGCCTTCGTGCTCAAGGCCAGGAGAAATATGGAGGTAAGGAGAGGGCTTAGGATAAAGTTTTACGTGAAGTACTGAAAAAGAAGTGCCGAGAGCGACACAGCTACCAGCAGCAGATCAGTAAGTTCGGGATGCTACCGGGTCTGCAGCCCAGTGGCTCCTTAGTAGTGCCCTTCAGAGTGTTCACGTGGAGTATATGATGTTTTCTTTCATATGAGAGTTTGCTCTCATAGCCAGCTTGTTATAGTTATTTTATTTTTCGGACCAGTAACACTTGTTACTGATGTGTCTTTATACTATATGTAGGTAATAATTACGAGTTGGAGGAGCCAGCTTGGACAGAGGAGCATTGTTGTTGCTTGCACACATGTCAGCCGATTGAGTGGTTATATTTTGTTTATGTTACTATTATATTGCGGATGTTGTGAAATGCTAAGACATGGTATGATATGATTGAATGTCATGAGATGATGATAAGATATGATGATGTGACATGATTGAATGCTAATGCTAAGACACGATGACAGATTGTGTGAATGAAGTTGCGTGATGTATAAATACATGTTTGCATATATGTTTATATATAGTATTTTGACAGGGTGGACCCTAATTGCACTTTTAGGGGAGATTTCTGTCCGTTGTATTTTAGAATTTTTACTAATTTTGATCGTAATCGTATTGTTGTATGAATTACCTTGCACGTCATCCATGTAATATTATATTAGGATTTTGAGCATTTATCCATGCATGACGAGTCGTATCTTCATCTTAAGACGCCGAGATTAGATCCGCACGAGTTGAGTTCGGGTTAGCCGACCTAATCGGGGCCTATAACATACCGGTTCGGTTCACGAGCGTGAACCGGATTTGGGGTGTTACACTCGCTCTCACCCCGACCTTCCCCGCCGATCGCCCGGCCCTCCCGTAGTCGCGGTCGCCCCCACCCCGGCCCGCTCGCAGCCGCCGCCCCCCTCCCGCCCCCGCCTCCGCTCGCAGCCGTCGCCCCTCCCTCCCGCCCTGGCCGCGTCGGAGGGGCGGGCGGCTTGGGGGGCCATGGCGGGGGGGCGGGGGCGGGTCGCCGCGGCTTGGGGCGGGCCGGCAGGCTGCGGTGGGGTGGTGGGCTTGTCGGTCGCGGTGGGGGGCCGGGCGCAGGGCGCAGGCGGCGCTTGCCAGGGAAGCCGCGGCGGCGGGGGTCGGTCGCAGGGCGGCGGCGGGGTCGAGCGGGCGGCGCTGTCCGGGGAGCCACGGCGGGGAGGGGGGTCGATCGCAGGGCGGCGGGCGGGGTCGGACGGGCGGAGCTTGCCCCAGGAGCCACGGCGGGGGTGGTTGGTCGCAGGGCGGTGGGCGGGGTCGGACGGCGGCGCTGTCGGGCGGGCGGCGTCGGGCGGGCGGCGTCGGGCGGCCGGCGGGTCGGACGTGGGTTAGGCGGGTCGGCGGGTGGGGCTGTGGATTGAGGCCCGTGGGCCATTGGATTTTCATCCAACGGCCCACGGGCCGTGCACTGCAATGCGCTGCAAATGGGCTGCAACGCATTGCAGTAGCCCTATATATATATAGGGTAAAGGTTTCCTTCGCAAGAGGCAGGAAACCCTTACCTGCGCCAGGATAATCTGGGTTGTCCGATTATGATCGAACGGCCCAGATTTGATAAAAAAAAATTTTCCACCACCCCATCCTTCGCCGGCGGCCGGGATCCAGCCCGCGGCCGACAGGGCAGGGGTGGGTGAGGCGGGGCGAGGGCGGCGTGGGTGGGCGGAGGAGAAGGGGGAGGGCGGCGTGGGTAGGCGGCGGGTGGGAGGTCGGCGGGGTGAGGGGAGGTCGAGGGAGGGCGGGGGTGGCAGGCTGCAGGGAAGGGGGACGCCTCCTCCCACCCGCCGCCTACCCACGCCGCCCTCCCCCTTCTCCTCCGCCCACCCATGCCGCCCTCGCCCCGCCTCGCCCACCCCCGCCCGGCCGGCCGCGGCCAAATCCAGGACGCCGCCCTCCTCGTTCTCCTCTGCCCACCCACGCCGCCCTCACCCCGCCTCGCCCACCCCTCGCTCGACCGCGGCCGGATCCCGACCGCCGGCGAAGGAGGGGAGTGGTGGAAGATTTTTTTTATCAAATCTGAGCCGTTCGATCATAATCGGACAGCCTAGATTATTTTGTGGCGCAGGAGCGCTACTCTACCTTTGGCGCAGGGTAGCGCCCTTCTATATATATATATATATATATTCTATTATTACATTATTACATTCCAAACTCCACATTCGTGGACAAGACTTCAAAAACAACGACCTGAGTTATAACAGAACATCTTTGAGCTAAATCAAAGTCGTGAATTTTGGAGGACCTCCTTCCAACTCTCGACCATGGAGGAAGCGACCAAGTGGGAAGGCAAGGCAACGGCCGATATCCCCGGCTTCTCCCCGGACGATGTCTGGCCTCTCCTCGCCGACTTCTGCAACTATCACAGGTGGCTCCCGGGCATCAACCTCTGCCGCTGCGTGGACGGCGACCCCTCCCTCCCCGGCTGCGTCCGGTACTGCGCCCGCACGTCGGCCGCCGGCGTGGTCGAAAGCTGGGCCAGCGAGAAGCTCACCGCCGTCGACCACGCCGGCCGGACTTTGAGCTATGTGCTGCTCGAAAACAGCGTCGGGCTCGGGGCGTACGAGGCGATCATCAAGGTGGTTCCGCGTGTTGATGATGGCAGTAAGGGTTGCAGCATAGAGTGGTCTTTTGTTACAGATGCGGTGGTGGGTTGGGGAAGGGATGGACTTCTGGAGTATGTAGATTCTAGTCTGAAGGCCATGGCGCGGAGGATGGGGGAGCACCTGGGATCATCTGACTCTGCTGCTGCTTGAAGAAGATCAAAGTTGGGGGTAGATTCCTTGCGGGTTTTTAGGGATTGGGATGAGATTGAATGGATTAGATAGACTTGGATTTGAGTTTATTTTGCTGTTTTTTTTTTTTTAAATGCGATGGAAGAAGGTAGAAGCTCATGTATGAGTGGTCAACCGTTGACCCGCCCCTTGGTGTAAGCATTGGAATATAAAATATAAAATGTAGGAATATAAAATATAGAGCTTTTTATACGTTTTTTATATTATTTATTGATGGGAAAATCTGACAACCGAATGGCCAAAGGGCACCATGTTATATTGTGTAATTTAACGAGGAGTTAAAAAAAAGAGAGAAAAATAAAGGCCCTGGCTAGATCTGGCCACCCCTCGATGGTATCAGCAAGTGTTCTCTCTTTTCTACTCACCAGATCTTTAAGAAGCCAAAAGAAACAAGCATTGTAGTTTTAACATTTTTCATTTTCATTTTTGGATTTTTCTTGATGATTGATTGATGGCTATGAGGCCTCCACAATCTTCTGAGGGAAGGAAATTTGCACCTCTCACCGGACGAGATTGTGCCCATTAGTGGGTTGGTCTAACTTGGAACTTTCTTTCTCAGATTTGGGAATCCACTTTAGAGGGTGTATTGTTTAAACGTTTTAAAAAATGTTTTTTTCAACACTTAAAAAAAATTGTTTTGGTTTGAGGTGATCGAGAAATGAAGATTTTTTAGATGGTTAAAAGATTCGGTTTAAAAAACCCAATCGACCCAATTTGAAATTGAACCAAACTCTAATTGAACCAAATAATAGAAACGTTTACCTAATTTTTTTTAATGTTTACCCTCATGTATTTTTATTTACATGATGATTTGTCCTTATTCTGGGCTCGATTGTGATTCAAAATAAGTTTATGTTCAAAATTTTTAAGTGATTTTGAAAGCAACTTAATTGAATCAGAAGAACATTAATAAGTCTTAATTTTTTTCAAAATAATATTTTGACCAAATTAAGATTGTTTTTTGAGCAACCGAATTAAGATTACAATTTTAAATTAATCAAACCAAAACTCAATGTTTTTTTTAGTTTGATTAGGGTTAATTCATTTCACAAAATTTATAAACATCGTTATTTTGGTCAAGTTTAGTTGAATTCGAAGCAGAACCGATCAAATCCTCAACTCCACTCACGTGGCAACAACATGGAAGGTTAATCATCTCCTTGGACTTTGGTAGCATTGTTTTGTAAAAGAGAAAGATCTAACGTTGATGTGCCCTCCTATTCTACAATACATGCCTCAAAATATTAATCACACCTTTCAGAAAGAACAGATTTAGGCAGTTCTCACATCATGAATATGTTCAAGTTCCTGAAACTTTACATAAACTCTAAAAAACACACACTTTTATCAACTATAAAACCTTGGCTTGAGCAATAACATCTAAGTTTATAACCGAGTAGCCTTGGACCATTTATTTGCGAAGAGCATAATCTCTACAAATTTTCACAGAGGTACAATACCCGCATCCCATTTTTCACCGTTTCATCCTCCATGCTGATGCTTCTTCCTGTCATTGAAGCTAGTGACCAAACCGGGAGGCAACAACTGTCCAACCTTCAATTCAATTCTCTGTTTGGAGTTTTTCATTGCCCGAGTTCCGTCCAGACGCGCCCAGTGTTCCCTCTCTTGATTTAACTACTACCATGTTATCGTTTTCAATTGTTGGTCCATTTTGTTCATTCGGAGCTCTATCTTCTTCACCTTCTCGGAAGCTGTCTTTCAACAAGTCGGCCAGTTTCTTTTTCTTGTCAGTTGGGGAAGTTTCTGATGAATTGGTTTCTGGGTTGTGATCTGATGCCATTTCAACACGGAAAGGTTTTGGTATGGGTGTTCCTGGAACACTTGACTGGTGATTTGGAGTAGAACAGCCTGATGGCGTAAAATCTACAGGGAAAATGGGATGGTAATTTTCAGACTCTGCTGCAAATTAAGAGACAACATGTTTGACGAACAAAATTATAATCGCAAACACTTGATTCACAGCTGTTAATTCCGATCATGTATAGATTGGATGAACTACTGTATCATAAGCAAATCATAAATAAATATTATATTAGACTTGTTTGGTAAATTACCTCCATTGACGCTAATAAAATCATCTTCGCAATCTGAATCTAGCCAGGCTCTACTGTCAAAAAAGATTTCATCTTTGCTACCTACAAGAACAATTCTGCTTTAAGCATAATTTGGTGAAATGGGTAGGAACAAAATTTAACAAAAAACCACTGGCTAGTATGGTTGACCTCTTTGTGAACCGATCTAAACTTCATATCCATAACTTGCACAAATAATCGAAGATGCAAAGTTACATGTACTAAAAATATTAAGAAGATGATCAGATGATACCGAATAAATCCTTGGTGGAAGCAGACTTTGCTGGGAGAACGAAGCCAAAATTCTTATTCTCTAAATCAAAACCATTGGTTTTGACAGGGTTTTCTCCATTAGAAACTCTGTTGTTGGCTGGTGATGATCGGTGGAAGAAGGTTCTGACCTTGGAGCCGAAGGACCGGCAAATCTTTATGTCAGAATTGGGTTCTCTGTGGATTGAAACACAAGAACCCATGATCAAAATATCATGGAAGTCAATGTTGTAGAGTCCACAGAAAGAGACGGATACCGAGAAGATACGTACGCACTTCGATTTTATTATACATAAATTTTAGTTATATATATAAATATTTATAAAATAATAAAATAAATTATAATAATATAATATCTTAAATATAAATTCTATTGACTTTAAAGATAAAGCTTAATTAAACGAGAATATATAGATTCTACAATAATTTAATTTTGTTATCTCATTAAATTTTGATTTGTTAAAATTTCGAAGTTCACTCTTTATTTATTAATAATAAGAGTATATATATATATATATATATATATATAACATTTAATAATATTAAATATAGACGTCGCATCCCTAAACAACCTAAAACACAGCCTCTACCATAAAATCCATTTTTTAGATAAGTTATAAATTAAATAAGGAGAGGATAAACATTGATTTTATAGATAAATTTTAATAGCATAAACATATTATAATAATTTAAAACATTCTTTTCTTATTATATTTTGATTGATCAATTTTAATTATCCTTTTATTAATAAGAATTGATATGTGAGTCATTAATCATAATTTCCAAGTTTAAGCATTGAGATACGGGATATCTAAGATTGCTAGTAATCTACGGGTTTGCCCTTATTGACTGTTTTAAATAGAATTAAAATAAAATAACTAGTACTCTAAAATAGGTAAAAATAAATAGTAAATTAAATTGCACCAGTTCCATTTTTGAAACGAAGATGACATAAATCAGCATTGTTATCTTTTTACTGATTTACCTTTTATCAGAGGTAGTTGTTTATTTTTAAAAGAAAAATATATAACTATATTGATCTATATATAAAAATAAGAAATAATACTATTACTATATATAATCAAAATTTTACATTATTATACCTTTTAGAAGTTAGTATATGATAAATATACCGGTGCAATTGCCACCAATTTTTTAAATTGGTAAGGAGTTTTATATTGTCAAAGAGCTTTATACACTCCCTTAGAATTTAAAATTAAGGTTCTCAACCCATCTTATCGCCGATTATACCTCACCCCTTATTCGACATATAATATATTTATTAGATGCTGTTATAGTTTAGTGGTAAAAGTATTGATTTCCTCCGTTAATATATAATTAAAATATTTAAGACTTTTAATTTGAAGGTTTATTTCCTTTACCACTCAATAGCCCATTCGAAGAAGAGAATATATTCTTGTGTTTTATATCCCATAAAAAGTCATTTAAAATTTGAAAAATGAGATCACTAAATCGAGACACATTAATTTTTAACTTGATTTTTAATGGCTCTTCTATTAATAAAAATTGATAACATTTATAATTACATAAAATTTAAATTGAAAGAATTGGTCCAATATCTCATACATCTTTTATTGGTCCTAATTCGTTTTCCTATGTCATTATTTATTACAGCATTTATAATTGTATAATTTAAAATTAGAATAATTTGTCTATCTATCCGAATTTTTTAAAAAATAAATAAAATGAAAACATTTGTTAAAAAGGTTAAAAGAGGCAACACAAAGGATGTTTGATTCTGAAAGGGTTATTATTAAGTTAATCATCCAATGATAAATAATTTAGAAGAAAATAATTAATTTTTTTATTTTGAATATAGAAGTCTGATTTATTTTCTAAACACCAAGCTAGCGTGGATCGTTGCCCTAACCGGGTTAGCTTCAGCCTCGATTGGACGTTCGGCACTCAACTTGGATGATTCAGAATGAATCACAAACCATCAAAAACAAAACCACCAACAAAAATGAATCCTGTAGCAATGTAAAGCCGAAAATCAAAGTAAGTATTCATTAAAATGATTAGAATAACAATGAATCAGGTCCATCAGAATCTGGACGTCCTCAGCAAGATATTTGACCACCGCCCAGAAAGTGTACTGGCTCCAATCACCATCCGTCCTCGAGAATTCAGAACAGGGTCTGAGCCTCCGGCCTCCAGCTAGCTGAGCAAGGCCCGCAGGAACAACTGTACCATATTCATATGTATGTATGTATGTATATGTATATGTATCAACATATATGTCTGTTAAGTTGTTTCGATGATAACTATGTTTGTAGAATTCTGGACTTTGGTGGAAAGAGGAAAAGACTCACAAAAAGTTCTGAGTTTATGGAGGATGGAGGGTTGTGAAAACATGATCATTGTACTTCTGCAAAGGGAGGTAGAGGAGAATTGGCTGAGAGGGAAAGAAAATGGGCTAGTTTTGCTATTTTTATTATTATAAGCATATTGTCAATACCCCCCCGTCAAAGAAGCCCATGTATATATATATATATATATATATATGGAAAAAAAGGTTTTCTGTTTTGCAGCACAGGCAACTTGCCTGTGCTGCAATTTTCAGCCGTTGGATTCAATCCAACGAGACTGAAAAAATTACAGAGGCAATCTCTGCTTGTTTCCCGACAGGAAACGGGACGGCAGGGTGACGAGGGACTCTG